>JAUZNJ010095140.1:0-48688 GCA_034780135.1 Jordanella pulchra
AGGCCTCTCTCATCTTTTTAAGTGGGAGAACTTGCACAATTGGTGACTGACTAAATACTTATTTTCCCCACTGTATACTTCTTGAATAAAATCCCAATAAATCCACTAAAGATACCCGGACCAAGCAAATCACAGTTCTAATAATTCCCCCTGCCCAGCAGATCCATACTGTAGAGTTCACTGGTTGTGTTCACTAGCTGACAGCTTGACAGTGAGCCTCGGAGAACCCACTTCATTGTTGCTGGACCTACACATTTAGAGCCCCACCTCTGTGACTCAGCCCCAGCCTCACTTCCCCTCTTGCTGTGGAGAGGAAGGATCTGCCAGAGAGTGGGTGTGTTTGCATGCATGAGTTTGGCTGTGACAGTGTGTAATGTCACCCATGTCTAGGGTGGAGTCCTGCTTAAAAAGACCAAAGTTCAACTTTTTTTTTTTTTTTTTTTTTTTTTTTTTTTGGAGCTTGTTTGCTTGGCCAAGTCACACACAGGCATGTTAAATAAAAAGTAAACACACTCTTTATACTAGCAAAGTAAAAAGGCTTTATTTCACTCATGTGGTTAATCAGAAAAAGGATCTTCCAAAAGTTAACTGACTTGACTGCTTTTGATTTTCTTTAAAATCTAAACTCTAATAATAATCTAATAGGGAATAATATTTACATGTTTTATCAGTTAATGAAGTGACTGATGTTGAGACTAGTTTCATTCCAAAAATCTGTATGTTTAGTTTTCTGGTGAAGGTATATTTCCCTTAGGTATTAATATGGGAATGGCTGTTGGTATTGTATACTGTTGTGTTGACATTTGGATGCACTGGCAATGGTTTGTCTGTTGACGCCATAGATGGATGATTAGTGGAGCAATTAAATCTTCCTTAAGAGATATACCGCTTCGGACAAAGAAGAAAACATATTATTTGTGTCTTTGCTTTAAATGGGAATTTCATTTGGAATGAGGTTTGATCCGAGTCTGGTTACAAAAAAGAAAACAAAGTTTGTTGTTAATCAGCCAGAAAGCAGAATTAGCAATAACCCTTGTTTTTAAGGCGTAGGTTATGAGCAAAAATATTTTTGTATCTTAAAATTTCTGTTTTATATACCAGGCAGTGTAGTTTGAGTACATTGATTTTGTAAGTAAAAAGTATTTACCGTACCTTTAAATCATCATCTGTTGCTACTTGTGCAGTTGATAATCTCTACAATCCATGTTTGCCGGTTTAATAGCTTTCAGTTTGTTTATACCAAAGCGAGCTCGCAGTGTTTGCTACTAAAAACCAATCGGTTTCATTTACAGTCTCAAAAGCTTTAGAAAACTCCACATGTTAATGTTTGTGATGGTAGGAAAGAAAAGCCTCTCAAAGTCACATCCAATAGGTTTTATGGAAGCTTAGAGCCAAGTTGAGACTCTCTTACTGTTCTCATTCAGAAAAAAATACCGTGTGAATCAATGACCAGCTTTACTTTTTGTTTCTGTTTGGTATATTGTGTAAAAAGCCTCATTAACCTTTACCTCATCCCCTTTGTTTCCAGCTGGTGAAGTTGTGTATTGGAATGATCGATGCTGGGAAAGCCTACAATGCAGCTAACAAACATTTTGTCAACGGGATCCGGGAACTAGCCCAGCAGTCTTCCAAAGATGAAGTCATTGAGGTAAACAAAAAAAGATACTCCAGCCTGATATGGAGCAGAGAAAGTACCTTAATGAAGAGACTGCTTTGTTTTATCAGCTCCCTTTGTCTTCACTTATATGTTTTGGATCAGATTAAACTTTGGTTCAAAGTGACTTTGTTATTAATCACTGCTTTCCTGAGGCCAGATGTATTTTTTTTTTCCTCATGTAAATTTTTCCTAACTGTGGAAGTCCATGTTCTCTATCAGTGGATGCCACTGCCTCACCCAATAATGGGAAATTCAGTCTCTGCACATATAAGCTAACTGAGATCGCTGCTTTTTCCTCCTCAGACAAAGGATTTCCTTTAGAACAGATCTGATAACTTGTGTTTGTGCAAACTTAGATTTTTTTCTTCATTCAGTTTTCACCAGACAATTTTAGTTTGTACTTATTTTAATTCAGTTTTCTTCTTCTTATCTTCACAGTCCAGCCTCACAAAGTTTGCAGAGAGTCTGCAGGAGATGATCAACTATCACACGGTACGCTGCTCTTTAAAAACCGGATGTATTCCCATTATTTCTTCTTTTTCCTTCAACTGTTGTCTGATGACAAACCAAAATGGGTGGACAGCTCACCGCAGCTGTTTAACCATCTGAGTCTAGATTCAACGCTGGCAAACGCAGCAGAAAAACCAGGAGGGAAACTATTTCTCAGGAAAGGGACAGAGTATGCATCTTTTTAGGACACATTTAGCGTCACCTTTTGGTGACAACCCCGAAGCATAGCGTTGGTAAAAACGTGTCCGTCCAAGTAGCTGACACCATCCGCCATAATAAAAAAGTGGTTAACTGAAAACTCTTTGGGTCGACTGCATGTTGTGGAGCAAAGGAATGTGTCTGTTGGAATAAATTATGCATCAGTGGAGTCAGCATGGTCAGGGTCAATATTTTATGGTGCGGTTATCATCCTTCAGTACTGTTCAACACTTTAGAGGAAGCATTTAGGATTGTAGATGTGATTTTCTCTTTCAGATTTCCTGAAGTACTGCTGTATTATAAGCTGATTTTAAAATGCTGGATTTTTGTTAACATATAACAATCATTTCTGTGTTCTTCATCTTTACAGCCATCTATCTGGACAGATTTCATTTTGTGGTTGTTTTGTTTTAGAAACTCCTCTTATTTTTTGGTTGGGATAACTGGACATTTGAAGAAGTATGTGCTATAACTGTCCCTTTGTTGGTCCTCCGTATCATTTCTCATCTCTGAGCTCACTGATGTCTGTGTAACATCCAGGATAAGATTCTAGCCAGCTAACTAAACTAAACCTACAGGAATGACAAACATTTCCCCAGTTTTCTTGAGCTGATTTATTTGCAAATGCTTCTGAGGCTTTAGTTGTGTTTTTTAACCAGTTCCTTTTTGAATTGAGCAAACTTTTAAAATAAAAAAATAAATAAATTAGATGTATTTCCATCTGCTTAGAAGAGATGCAAAGGATAATACTGTCATATGTTGACGTTACGCTTCACTGTTATAAACGGAAAGTAGAGGTAGTGAAATGTTGTGATGAATTTATTCATTAATAAATGTGTTACAGTTGATGAAGTTGTTCTTACTTTATCATGTCAGCTGGTGTCAGCGATATTAAACGCTACGCAGAAACGTCCAGAGAGACGTGTTTTTCTAATGCTGCCATTCAGGAAAGGAAACCGCTGATCGGTCAAGTGTGGTAAATATTCACTACAATCATAACTTACTGGACCAATACGTCTTCAGCTCCTCTTCAGTAAATTTAGTCTTTTTTGGAAAAAGTCAAAAGCCGAGCTCAGCGTAAAATGTTGTTTGTGAAATTTGATTTGATTTTAATGATTTCATTTGATTCATATTTTCCATTAAGCTCCTCTAAGGAAATACTTTAAAATGCGCATTGAAAAAAAGTTAATGGAAATTAATGTCTATTAATACATTTTTAGTGCAGTGATTCTGTGGCATTTAAACAGGTTAATTGGTCAATTTGATAAATTCATTATTTCCAAAACACATTTTATTTTAAGATGTTGTGCTCTGTCCGTTGCTTCGAAAATACAGTTTTAATGAAACTTTAAGTCGGAGACCATTTTAACATTTACAAAAATGAATAGTTCAATTAAATGTTTTTTACAGTTAGATTTTCCTTTTTATCTTTGTTGTTAAAACCTCTCGGCAATAATCTAATAAGCTTTAGCAACAAGATAAAGTGAAACTGAAGTGGAAATAAAGCGGGATTACATCTTAGAATTGAAATGACTTGGTTCATGCAGTGCAGTGCACACTTTGATGATCTAAATTACTTTAAAATAGGCAGGAAGATATCCTTAAACTGAAAGGTGATTGGTTTATTCTTAAACTTTAAACCCACATTTGCAAATCTCCATCATGACAAAGAAATCAGATAAACATTTAAATGACAAACTTCTCTGGGATAAGAAAGACTGATGGTAAATCTGATGGTGGGCTGTGATTTTCACATGATTGACATTAAGGTACGAGAGCATGAAAAAAAGAGCAAGACTAGAAAAGCCAATACTTTGAAAGTTCTAGTTTTCTGCTGAGTTTTCTGCCACTAAACCAATAGGAAGAGGTAAACAATAACAAAAAAACACGCTTAGACTTTGATGGATTTTAAAATCCTAAATGCAGAGTAGGGAGGTCTATAATGGCTCCAGTGTGAGCCTCCTAAATGCCTCCAGGAGCCACACTGTGAGTCTGCGACTGTTACTCATCTGAAGCAACTGTGACCATATCAGCTGACTGTGATTGCTTTTTGCCACTCAGCGACCTTTCAGCACATGATCCACTCAAACACAGAGCTCAATCTGTTTGTCAGTGATGACCCCTCTCAGACACACTGCACACATTGTCTTCAGGCCTCCTTTAAAGTGTTTATTTAATCTTTTTTCTTTTTTTTTCTGGGGATATCATAATTTTAAGAGAAGCTACAGGTGAAAGAGAGTGTGACTCACCACCAAGAATAAACAGTTTGCGTCATTCCTTGTGTTTATCTCTTTATGAGGGGAGTTTACAGAGTTGCTGTGTTTGTGTAAATTTAGTTTCCTAATTACACCCTGTGATGTCAATGAAATCTCTCCAAAATGGCTTGGAAAAAGCGAACGTAATGCTGTTCCAGGGGGCTTCTCAGTTAAATCCATTCCATGCTCACTGTATTATTTAGAATTTGACAACAAATCTTCCCTTTTCCCTTTTCTTTCCACACAGATCTTGTTTGATCAGGCGCAGAGGTCAATCAAGACTCAGCTGCAAACATTTGTGAAAGAGTGAGTATTAAACAAAACCAACTAGATGGATCTAAAACATAAAAAATGTTGAAAACAAATAAATAAAGCGAAAATTAAACATGTTTGTTCTTCAAATTTTGATTTAAAGATTAAAAATTGTGCAATTGTTATTTTAGAAGGCTTTGCCAAAGTTTTAAATCCGCTGCACAAAAATACATCAATTTTATATTACTGCCATAAACTATACATTATTTTATTAGCCCTTTAAATTTGGATATTTGATGCATGTTTTTGGGATACCTCTGCATCATCAGTGTGATATTATTGTTCTTGAAAACACTAACTTGCAAAATCAGACGCATGAAGGGGACAGAAAATGTATAAAAATAATACAGAAAGGCCTAATGTATCAAAACTGATGCAAATAAATGATCTAGTTTAACTTTTACAAAATGTATGTTTTTTTTTATTTGTCAAAAATTAACTCTTTTTAAAAAACAAAAATCAGAATTTCCTGTCTATTTTTTTGGTCCAGGCTTTAAAGGGTTAAAATTGTAAAGCATGTGGTTCGTAAACACAAATGTTGTGTCCAATAGCGACTTGAAAGGGAAATATTGACATTCTTTTTTCAGTCCACCGAAGCTAAAAACCCTCACCTATTGTTACATTTACAGACACATGTAAGTGAAATGTTTGTACCAGCTTTACACATCTGGACACATCTGGCCATTTTTCTTAGCTAATTGTCTCAAGTTGAGCTGGAGTGAATATAAGTGACTAGTCTAGTTAGTCAGGCTGCTCGCTCTATTGCATAATCCAAATAATGGGGTTTAGATTTCTATTTGTTAGAATGATAACCAACTCAATATTATTTTCCATTTCACATTTGTCCACTACTTTGTACCAGTTTGTTAAAATAAAATAAAATCTCAATACACTGGAAATAAACTAGACCCATTCTCTTAAAATAAATGTATTTTCCCCTATTTTGAGCAGGTAAGGAAAACAATTTCCCAGTGAAATAAAATGGTTTATGTTTGAAATAAGAAAAAGACAACAACTCCATTAACTTATTTCAAATTCATAATTTTGAAATATCTTATTTTAAGGTCAGAAATACTCTCTTTTGGCAGATCATCTTGTTTACCTGCTCAAATTAGGGCTAAATAGACAAATTTAAAGAAAGATTTACTTACTTTTAGCTCAGTGTATACTGAAGGATTTTCATTGCAGCATGACTAAATGTATAAAGGGGTCAAAAATACTTTTAGACTCACTTTATCATATCCATCTGTTTCAGGCCTTGGCTCAGAATTTCAGACTGTTGGCATAATTACAGAAGGCAGTCGCAGCTCAGGATTAATTCATTAGCAGGATTAACAGTTTTAGCCCCCAGCTGCACTCCTACAATGTCAGCTCTAATACATGTAAGGGAAAATAAGAAAAGGTTTTCCTTTGGAGATACTTTCAAAAGCCTCAGAAGAGCCTACATGTGAGAGAAACATTTCTGAGAGCTTTTATAATAGCAGTACAAATCTATTCTGACCTCTAGAGATATTCAGGTCATAAAGATGTTCTGATCTGCCTTTGACATTTATGGGTTTGTTTATATATGACCTCACTGAGAGATTAATGTTACTAAAGTCACCTTTGCCCCTCAAACAACTATTGAAGATGAAGAGAAAATGCCATAAACCACTGCTTATCCACAGGTTTTCTAAGGATGACATTTTTTTATCGCCTTTAGATTTCAGGTTGATAAATCAAATGCTGCATAAAATATTGCACCAGAGTCTAGAGATGAGCATTCAAGCTCTCATTTAGGCTAAGCTCTGTGTATAAAATGTTTTTCTGAATGTTAAGCCTTTCCTTTACATATTAAGTTAAAAGTAATCCACCTCTGAAAGCAGTAAAAGTATATCTTTTCAGGAAACAAATTATTTTATAAAGCTATATTATAGTCACTTCAGATTTATTTAAAATAAGATTATTTAATTATTTCTTGGATGAAGTGTTAATTTGTCTCCTAAGTCAGAATTAAAGCTAATTTACTATCTAACTGCAATATTTCCCTCGTTTTTATGGCATTATTTTAAACTATCCTCTTAAATCCTTCTCAGCATCTGCAAAAAAAAAAAACAACAAAAAAAAACATTTCACATATTTGCTTCCTAAACCTCGTCTTTTAAAAATGACACTTTTAAAAGAAACATGTAAATAAAGCTTTCGTTTTTCTATAGTGACCTGCGAATGTTCAAGGAGGCCAAGAAACAATTTGACAAAGTTAGTGAGGAAAAGGAGGCTGCACTCATCAAGAACGCCCAGGCTCCTCGCAACAAGCAGCACGAGGTGGAGGAGGCCACCAACATCCTCACCGCCACACGCAAATGTTTCCGACACATTGTTCTCGACTACGTCTTGCAGGTAAACAGACTATAAAGGTAATGGGTTATCGATCAGATTGATATTTGTTCATCATTTTGCAAAGGATATTTTAGTCTAAGAGTGTTGCGTCCTGTCAAGTAGTGCCAGACTTTAAATGGAGGTTCATTGTGCTGATGTGCAGCATTGAAGGAAAATATGAAGATTTTCAATAGAAAAAATGAAAAACTGCCAAGACTGCCTGCAACAGAATCCTTTTTTCCCAAATTCATAAAACTACCTCAATATTCCATTTCAGAAATATCTACTTTGAGAAATGAAAATAAACCCAATCAGTAATAAAAGCTTTAAATAATAGATTAAAATGTAGATTTGAAACAAAACACCGGAAGTGTCATATCCACATTATTAAATAAAATTAGATCTGATACATATAATAATATTGAATGACTGTCTAGCTGGAATTGTGTACTTTAATTTGTTGGACGCCATCAATGTTGTCTTTCTGGAAGAGTGGACAGAAGAAATTCATTGTTAAAAGTGCTCTGCTCAGCTACATACTCGACGCTTTGTGTTGGCTAAAAACGCTACATGTCAACCAAAACGCACAGACCCCATTACTCAGTTAAGCTAACTTTACTTACTGAGCATTGTACATGCAGTCAAGTGTAACAAAAGGCCTTACAAAGATTTAAAAGAGAAAGACTGACAATTAACCACTAGAGAATTTGATGAGTTGAAGCTACATTCTGGAAAATACTGAGAAAGAACTAAAAAATGTAAAATATCTTTAAACAACACGGCCCAGTCAAAGTCCAGGAGTCATTTTTCTTAGAATCTAAGGGAGGAATTAAAAGTCGATGGTAAAAGATCATCGGTCTGATCTGAATGATTGCAAAGAAGACTGGATCAATTATTTGTTTTTTAGATGAAAAACCTTAAAACACATGGAGCTGAGATTGCAGCATTGATAGTTCTACAAAGTACAAATACTTGAAAATCCACATATTTATCCTCCCTGTCAAAGTGAAATGCTTTATTTAATTAATCAGTCTAGTAAAAGCCCAAAGTGCAGCTTTATCTGCCGCCCTCTAAATATAGCTGAAAAAGCTCAAACATTACTTAAAGTTTTATACTAAATCTATATGCTTCCTCTTAGATAAATGGTTTAGTGGAGCAATAACAGCAGCAAATACTCCTACAGAAGGACGCGTCTTTCTCTGCCTTTGATTTGTGGTTTCACCTTTAGTTTTTTGGCATCCCTCTGCTCGATGTTGTGGCTTTTAATTAAATTTTTTTAAATTGAAATTTTAACAGAACTCTTCTCCTGGAGCAATGGCTATAAAAAGATCGACTGGCTGTCATATCGTCTCACACCATCAAGTTCAGTAACAGTGAGGAGAAGAGAAATGACTCATTTCTCCACCAACTCATTCATCAAAAATAAACTGAAGTGGAAATTCAAAAGAGGAAGCTTCAATGTTAAATAAAAATGTCTATTAGGTTTCAGCTTTTAAATTTAACTCTTTACTCTGAGAGGTTTCCTATGGCCAGTCTGGGGGACATGTGTTGTCTTTCTCCAGGCTGAACAAGCTTTCCTTTCTCTTAAGCTATATTCCACATGACCGATCCCATCAGCTGTGTCTGTGGCTCTCAGCAGTTCCTATTACTTTGTGGTTTCTGATAAAGCAGCTGCCAGCAGTTTTGTCGTATCCCCCTTCAAAGGAGCGTACGTTGCGGCGTTTCTACTGCTCCCGCCTAAAATCAGCTTCTAACACTGGCTCAACGTTCTGCTTCAGCTCGCTGCATAATCAGCGCCTGTTAAAATGAGGCCTGACTGTGTGGAATAATTAGTTTTTCTTTAACAGGCTGTTTAGTTCGCTTTCAGGAAATCCTTAAATGAACTGCTTGCTCAGCTGATTTAAATGAGCCTCTTTTTAACTCCTCACATCTGGTTGACGTCGACAGCATTTTAAAATCCCCCCCCCCTTCCTCCAGCTGTGTTCGATTTATAATTCAGGGCGTTTGAGCTTTAGTTTTTCTTTCTTCTAGATTTACTTTGCCTGATTTTTATGTTAAACAGTTTTAATCCACATTCTTTTTCATATGAGTTGAGAAATGCCTTTTTAAACTTTAGGATTCTTGGTTCTACTTCCTGTGCATAAAAAAACATGCTAGGTAGGCGGGCATGCAGATGAAACCAGCTTTTAGATGCACTGAAAAAAACACAAAGCTTGTTTTATCGCTGTCTGACATGAAATCCAGACTAAACCTTTGACGCTTTAGGTCTATTATCGAAGCTCCATACATAATTTCCTTCACAATTTTCAGCATTTTTACATGTGTTTCACAAAACATACACCAGGGGAGGCTTTTTAGCTGCTGTAAATGTTTTAAATGCTGACCTTTCAGCTTATTTGCTCTCATATTTTATTAAGCTTGCCCTTTAACATTGATACTGAGTCAGTTTTTTTCCATGATTCATTTATTTTGAACATATTTTAAATAAGGAGTTCTGATGTAAACCTTCAGCTACAACAATTTTTACAAAAATAGTAGCCACATATGTTCTTGCGTTCTTTAGTGGGTTGAGTAAGAGTAGCTCTACTACATCATATTTTTATTCAAGGAAAGAGAAACATAGCCTTTAAAGAAATGACTCAAGTAAAAGTAAAAAGGTGTTTGGTAAAAATGCAAGTGCCGATGATCATGACAACTGATTTAATATTCGTTCAAAATGATATAAAATCAGACAAAATGTTAATTGATGTACAAATTGTGATGTTTCAACAGTTAAGATGAAGATAAGCAAATAACATGCAGAAAAGTATTGAAAATAATATTTTTTGAGTTAAAACTTACAGAATCAATAGTTACAGTTTGTAGAATAGGTTCAATTACAGTTTACTGTATTTCCACTCAACCTCCAAATTGCTTTTTATTTCCATGAGGTGGGTTGAGCTTATACATTCTGTCACACAAAGGATTGTGGGATTCTTTAAAGCTTCTTAGCGTCAGATAGCAATGACATAAGGCTACATGAACTAATAGTAGGGAAATAGGCTCCTTTAGCTTCCTCCTTCCTTACTGGCAGCATTATTCAGACAGCCCCTATGATGAAGACTGCCCACACTCCTTACTGATAGGGCTGGGCAATAATGCCTCAAAAATCTAATCTTTGATTTGCTTTCCTACCAAATCCAATTATTTTTTTTATTTTTCTCACTGAATTTTCCTTAAAAAAAAGACAAATGACAAACTGCTTTCATAAACTCGCTTCTTTTTCAGTCTTTCCTCTGGGAAATGACTTTAATTTAAACGGCAAAGAAATTCAAGTTGTGAAACATGCTGTAAAATAATCGTGTTTAACAACAAACAATAAAATATAAAACATTGTATATATTTTTGTGTATTTGTGAGAAAATTGTTTACTAAAAATAATCAAAAATGTAGTGGCTTGATGGTTTCCTTGCAAAGTTAAGTCTTTAGTGCTGGTGATGTCGAAACCAACTTGTATAATTGAATAAGGAAAACGGGACAGCCATGTTAACTCTTTGGTGGGACTTTTCTTCTTCAAAATAAAGAGTTTTCCAATTTTCTGTCAGCTGAAATTTGTAGACGCACAATTTTAGGCCTAATTCTAATTCAAATATTGCTTCTCCTTTTGCACAACGGAGCAACCAGTTTTAATTGACCGTAACGTTAGCCTGTGGCTGTTGTCTCGACCCCATGTTGCACCAGTCGGACTAAATCACTCTCAATTTGACATGCTACTTTGGGCACAATTACAAACTCTAAAGAGAAGGAGGGGAAGCTTGTAAAAGTTGTAATGCATCAGCTGCTGCGGCTTTCAGATGGCAAAATAATTGTTCTTTCCAGGATCTAAGTTAAGATCTTTTTAGGAATACAAGTGCGGTCAGTGTTGCCTCACAACCATGAAATTATTGCTGGCCTCTGAGGGGAGCCTGAGTTCTTGTTCTCTGATGTTTGAGGAGCATACTTTCCTGACCACAAACAATTCCCTGGACTCAGGTCAGTTTGGGTGCGACCAGAATGAAGATCTCTCATCACCTCTTGTCACCAAAGGCACCACCTCACCCAACAATGACCTTACTGTCTCTTTAAAACACATCTTGATAGATCAGAGGATTTATGTGAAACACCAGAGGTGGGTGGAGTAAATACTCAAGGAAGAGTAGCTCTACTTGGACATTTTGTATTACTTAAGTAAAAGTTAAAAGTAGTCATCGGAAAAATTACTTAAGTAAAAGTAAAAAAGTATTTGGTACTGATGGTTGGATACCAGCATCTGAAATGATGCACACAGACACACTTTTATGTGCACAATCTGGTATTTTAAAGACTGAAATGCATAAAGAACACGATAAAATGTCATGAATATAAAGTAACAGATTCATGTATAAGAAATACTTTTATCAAATAATCTTGAAAAACCAATCCTTATAGTAAGAACTGTATATATTTTAGGACATTTTATTTTATTTTAAATAACTTCCACTGACAATATTTACTGTTTACTGGATTACCTGATCTTGGACTAGTTCAAATTACTCACAGGAGGACAGACTAGTCAGAGATTTTACTCAAGTAGGAGTAGTGATACTTTATAAGAATAATACTCCAGTAATATTCTTATATTACTGGAGTATTATTCTTATAATACTCCAGTAATATAAGAATATTACTGGAGTATTATTATTATACTTTATAAGAATAATACTCCAGTAAAAGTAAGAGGTACCGTACAGTAAAACTACTTTCAAAATGTTACTCAATAAATGTAACCGAGTAAATGTAACTAGTTACCACCCACCACTGTGAAGTATTCATATTGACATGCATTCACACAGAAGGGTATATGCCAAGCTTGAATATTGATAATAGTGAAAACCAAATAAAAACACAAAATTCAGCTTCTCAAATATGCAAGTTTCACTTAAACTAAATGAAACAGACAAGCAGCTGTTGCTGAGTTGTTGCATCAGTGAACTGTGAACAACTAGTGTCTTTAGCACTGAGCTTTTATTATTGCAGCCTCTTTGTGAAGAGTTGAACCTCGTCTGTCTCATAAGATCAAGGACTTTCTTACTACAGTGCAACTGTGTTATCAACTGTTCCCATATGCAATCATGGCTCCTGCCAATTAATATAGGCTAGGAAGTATTTAATTACTCTGTATTTAATACCCTACATGAATTATCCCTCATCTGTAACATTAACCTCAGATCAGCTCCTCCTGGGAAGCCGCTGTCTTTTAGCACAGTCTGCTGACACACATCAGTAGGAAAACATGCTGTAGTGCAGCCCGGTAAGGAGAAAGGGCCTCTCAGCTGCCAGTCGTATTTGTGTCAAATGTGTGACATTGGGCGCCCTCTGGTGCTCAGAAAGCTAAGCTCTGTCTAGTGTAGCTTGGGGCAATATTCTCGTACATATTTATTTTTATTTTAATCCTCATCAGCAGTTCTTTTTTTAGTTCAGTCTCCATTTTGATCTTTGTGTGAATTTTTTTTTCGTCTGTCTGACTTATATGACAGAGGTGACTTAGATGACTCATTCTTTTGATTATATATTTATTTCTTGCAGATAAATGTCCTACAGTCTAAGAGAAGATCAGAAATCCTGAAATCGGTAAGTGTACCCCCTAACCACAACAAAGTTAACTGTTTGTTGTTGCTTTTCTGTTTGTTTGAACAATCACTTGGTTTTTTTTGAACAGATGCTGTCCTTCATGTATGCCCATCTGACATTCTTCCATCAAGGATATGACCTGTTCAGTGAACTGCAGCCTCTTATGAAGCAGCTGGGTGGGCAGGTATGACAAGCTTTTAACAAACATTCATAATCTTGATCTTAAATCACAGTGTTACTGCAGCAGTGTAATCTCACCAATTTCCCTTTGGGATTAATAAATACGTTTTTAAATTGAATTACACTTGAAGCGTGGGAGGTCATCATTCAAAACCCAGCAACATTTGTTCCAGGACAACACATTTAAGACACACAATGCAACAACATTGATGAGGGGATATAGAAAAAGCAGCAAGTTGTTAGCGAAAGCTTGTATTTACTCCAGGGTTGCCTCTACTTGTTTAATTGGATTATTTCTCCTGCTGATCTGGATGAGTAAACAGAGACCAGTCGATGGAATCCTGTGCAGCCTTCTGGGTCCACTGCTGCAGTTTTTAATTGGACTTCTCTCTTTAAAGCAGTTCTGTAGATGAGTACCAGGTGAACAGTATTATGATCAGAGAAACCGAAGCAAAGGAGCAAAAAGGATCATTCATTCTTAATGGATTCATGGGCAACATCAAGGGTTTTGTTTAAACAGGAAGGACAAATAACACACTGAATAAAGTGAGTTAGGAAGAACCTCAGTTTGCAATGGTTAAAATAGCCCAATATAACAACAGGTGCATCAGGGGAAAAAAACTGTAACTTTACTTATTAGGGCAGCTGTGTTTTTGACGATGGCTTTGGGAGGAATGTAAACCACTGTGATAAATATCTGAGTGAACTCCCAGGGTGAGACAGACACAACAGTTCATTCATGGTGCGTGTAAAACCCCAGACTCCGACAGTGTCGCTCCACCGTTTGTTGAGACCCTGCCTTCTTGGGATTTTCCTGTTGCATCATTGTCTCTACCCAGCTGCACAGGAACCCCAAAGCCATTGAGCTCCAAGTCTAAATCACCGTCCTCTTAGAAAGCCAAGTTTCGGTTATGGCCAAAACACAAGCATCCCTGCGATCAGGTTTTGCTTCGAAGGGACTGAACGTTTGAAAGAATCATGGTGGCAAACGGTGCACGCTTTATTCTCCGCTGTCGCATCCTCACTCAGACCCTGCCCCTCTTTCTCTGCTTCCACGTATTGTTGTTTTCAGAACCTCCATTGTGTTTAAAAGTGAAACTGTTGTCCAGATGAAGCACCAAAGAGGCTCGACAGTGTGTGTGTGTTGAATAGCAGTAAATGTTCTCTTGAGTCTGAAGCCCGATGACGTAGTGAAGATGATATCCACGCTGTTGTGCACACAGAATCCAACTGTGACTAATATCCACAAAACAAATACAGAAAAGCAGCTCCGTTGATCTCCAATCATTCAGACATTAAAGTTAATAAAGCTGCACTGGACTCACTTCAAAGTCACTGCGAGAGCACCACCCATCCTGTCCTGGACAATGTATAAATAACAGAGGATATTGACCAAATCATACTGAACACATTTTATATTTAGGTTTCAGCTAAAAATGACCCATCACTGCATTCTGTTAGCACTCCTATCTCATAAATGTTTGTGTGGAGTCTGTGTGTGTCTTGACTGAATTACGTAAGTGTGTGTGTGTTTATATGCATCATGTAACAAACAGAGCCTGCCCTTGGAGGCAGAGCCTCCAATTTGATTTTAAGATGTTTATCGCGGCAAAGCTTTTGCTACAATTAGCTGGAATGAGGAAGAAAGCTGCTAGGAGGCTGGAAAAAGGGCTTTCCCACAGATAGACTCACGGGGTTGATCGTCAGCTGAGCCAATGTAGAACAGATACTGGAGGATGATGTTCAAGGTTGGAGGATTTAAAGCGTTTTGAATCTAAGGCATTTTTTTGAAGGATTGGGAAGTAAGGGGCTTTGAAATGATTTGCCATCTCAACTGGAGTAGTTTTGTCAAACTGTGACAGGAAAAAGGACAGAACAAGCTTTCAGAAGCAGGTTTTCAGAGTGAATAAAAGGAACTCTCTTAGCTGTATGGCTGCAGAAGTAAAGAAGTGGAACGATGCAGAAGGACTGAAACACTGAAGGAGGAGGAAGAAAAAAAAAGCAAGAGAGGCTCTGAATCCAATCTGACAAACAACTGGAGTATAACCCTGCTGTGGATTACAAGGCTGTCGTATTGAGTTTGAAGAAGAGCAGAAAAGAGAGGGAGATCAGAGACGGGGCTGTGGGAAGCCGCAGCAAGAGCGCTGTGCTGTCTGTCCTCTCTCATCATGAAGCTAAAGAAGATGGAGAGGCTCTGCAGGGAGGTGTGGAGCAGCTGTCAACAGGTCTGATAATACCATCTGATATTTGTCCTTTTAAGAAAACATTCAAAAAGAATAAACAGAATAGTTCGGAATTTTAGAAGAAAATGGATGCATAATGGAAACTGGTAAATGAGTCAGATGTGAACAGATAATAGTTGGATGGTAAGGTTGGTAAGGTTTCTGATCTTCTGTTTTTTTCTACTTTTCCTCCATCCAAATATTCATCTGGCTTTAAATATAACACCTTTCGGATGTCCCAGTGACAGACAGCCTTATGACTAATTAACAGCTGTGTTCAGTCAGAGTGGTTTTCTGTTTCTTTTCTGTGAGTCATTTTCATTTATAGCTTTCATCTGAGCAGAACTGCAGTCAGACAGTCCTGAAGAATCTGTCACTGTCATTGAAGCCAAGTGGGAAAAATGGATATAACAATAAAACAGGTTTATGTTGGATCAAAACCTGTTTAATAAAAGGCAGCAAAGATTCTGTCTGAGCTGGTTGATCAGAGGAAAAAAGAGAAAAATAGTTCCCATCCTGATGTTATCAGCCTCTGCCCTCCCATCCACCCATTTCCGGTCTAAACCCAAACAAATCCCTCCTGCAGCACTATCTTCTCTAAAACCGTCAGACAGCAGCTAGATCTCTGTGTGTAATTTATGGATATTACTATTTTTACATTGGTCTGTTGCTATTTAGAGTTAATTTAGTAAATTTAAAAAATAATCCATTTAGATCCACATTTAAGAATGTTATGACATGCTAAGAAGGGAAAATGGAAAATTAGATGCATCAAAAGTTAGTGCGGCCAACACTTCTACTGATGTCATCCTAAAGAAGAGCCTTTTCTAAATGACCCCAGTTACATTCAGTCCTTCGCCAGTTTAAATCCTACTTTAAATCCAGGAACTGCCATTTCCCACTTACTTCGTACCTGTGAACTAATTCTGAGATACAAAAACCCAAAACAGGTTTTGGTCCTCAATGCAAAATCTCAGGGTTGTTGGCAACATATTTCAGCATAGAACGGCGTTATGCTCAGATTTGACCTTGCTACACAAAAATAACATTATTGTTTGTTTTGTTTTGCACTAACAAAGAGTGTTCCTCTTTTATGTTGTGATAGGAAAAGAAAATGAAAGTTAAAGGAAATAAACATGTATTTTCTCTTCTAATGATTTATCTGTTTTATTGTAAATATATATTTTCTAACTGTAGTTTTTAAGTATATAGGATAAAGAGATATAGGTTATCCTTATAATAGTTGGAAAATTATGAGCAGCACCCGTTGTTTTACTGACATGATGCTGGGATGGTCGTTTCCATATCCAAGCTCAGAATCCAGAGGCTAAAACTAAACCTTGAAGAGGTGTTAGAACTGCGAAGCATTTTTTTATTTAAGATTTTCGCCTAAAAACTATTTCTTCAGTTCTCCTTACATTTCTTCCTTTCATTTTGTAGTTTATTTTTCCCCTCTCTAACTTTTTACATAATGCTTCTGTTGGCCAGCAAGTTTGCCAATAATGGCTTTCCCAAAAATAGATGTAGAAACTGTACAATGAAAAAGGAAAACTAGCTTCTTGGTTTGTTTTTTAGGTTCTCCTATTAAAATAGAATAAGAAGTGTGAATGTTAAGATTGTAGCTTAATTAAAAACGGTTCAATCTGCTTAAAAACTCCAACATCACTCAGAATCTCAATCCTAAATCTTCACCTCACTCTTGCATATTTACTGCAACCACTGACCTCTAACTGCATACTCATTCCTTTGTGCTTGCTGGATTATTTCAGTCATGCTGCCCCAACAGACCACTGACAGACTTGTTTAAGGTTTCTCTACTGTCCCATTTTCAGTAACGCCCTGTGAACCCGAGCTCTTTATCTATGGCTTATTTTAATGTGTTTTTTTCCATGTTCTCAACAGAACCCTTGTTTCACTCTCAACATGCACTTATTACTGTAAGGAAAGAAAATAATCAATTGTTTCACATTAAGGACACTGGTGATCAAGTAGGGGCGTCTTGCAGCTTTTAGACAGAAAAAAAATGGCCTTATTTGAATTTGGTCAATATAAACCTCATAATTCAATTCAAAGCATCCTAATATGCTAAACTTTGAGCTTTTTTTTTGCTATCTCAAAGTTTTGATTTTAATTTTCCCCTTTATGCAGAAGTCAAAGCTCTTTTTCACTGAGGAATGTGTGAGCAGTTGGTTTGGGTGGATTGACTAAATTGTTGTTCTGTCTCCTACAGTTGGACCAGCTGGTGGTCGATGCTGCCAAAGAGAAGAGGGACATGGAGCAGAAGCACTCCACTATCCAGCAAAAGGTTCGTTCTCAGGAACACTTCTGCATCATCATCCTTCGGGTTTGAATCAAACATGATGTCAGAAACAGAATAAACACAAGCAGCAGTCGGCACAAAGGCTACTGTGCATAGAAAATATATCTATTTCTATTTAAATTCTGCACATTTTTCCATATTGATGCCTTACATTTTAGTGGATTTTAACAGATTTCTTTCTAACAGACGAACACCTAGAGGAAGATGAATAATAGGTTCCAAAATTTGCACCAATTAGACTCTGACTTAAAGGTTTTGAATGCTTTTATGTAGATTCTGTCTATGAACATAGTTTTTCAAAACTTGCAAAATGCTCTGAATTGGTTTTAGACTTGGACTTTGAACCTAAATACTGTGATTGCAACAATTTCTTTGCAGCTCTGGCTCTATGTTTTTATCCTGCTGAAACCCAAACCCATGCCTCAGTATTTTGCAGTCTCTAAAGTTTTTCCTCCCAGGAATGCCCTGTATTTAGCTCAGTCTGTCTTCCCATCAACTCTGACCAGTTTCCCTGTTTCAGCTGTAGAAAAATATCCATACAGCATGATGTTGCCACCACAGTGTCAGAGAGGAGATAGTGTTTATAAAGTCGTGTGCAGTGTAGCAGTTATGCACAAATTTGGGTAAAATAGAAAAAAAATGTATCCGTTTGGTGCTTAACACGTGGTAAATGTGCTAAATTTTAAGAGTATATAAAAGTTTAAAGTGCACTATTTTTATTATTAGCAGCATAAGTGTCGAGAAAAAGCAAGACATGGTTTTGTTTTGAATGCCCTTCATGGAGAACTTACAAACACTTTCACAACGTTGTCAAAAAGATAGAGTTTGCCTATTCAGAACCTTGGATACTAGTATTCTTCATTTCGCCTGATCAGAATCTCTCTCCATCAAACATGATGAACAAACTCAGTTCTTGCAGAACCTAAAACCATCTAGTTAAGATTTAACGACCAAGACATTTATTTACAGCTGAACAAACATTAAAATGACTGCAAGTTTTTAACCCAATTAAATAAAAATCATATAAAAGCTTAAAAAGGATTCAGATATACAGAAAAGTGCCATGCTAATGGTATTAGCTTCTTCATGTATGTCTGTATGTCATTTGAGTGAACAGAGGTAGTAGTCCACTCTGAGGTGTCCGGTGAGCCCGTGGATGAGCTCAGCACCCATGCATTATTGACAACGGATGGGAATCCTTTTCTAAACAAACTCGGTTTGGTTTCAGCACCCTTTGCGATCTCCAGATTAGTGCTCATTTATTTCACCATTCAGTTTTTCTGCTTCTCGTTTTATTGACGACAACAGATCTTCTGATGCAGCTTCTGTTGAGCTTGATGATGTCCTTGCAGGACTTGAAGCAGGATGTTGCTGGTTCACCTTTAAGTTATTCACCTTTAAAAGTAACAGTTCATCACACAGCATCAGTAAACGCACACAGCAGGGATTAGTTATTATCCAGCTGTTCTCTTTTTTGGATTTCTTTATCTCTGTGCCTTTTTCCCTCTGCTGTATATTCTGCCATCCTGATGATTTGTTTGTCTCCTACATGTTTAGTTTTTCCATCCTCTTTCCCGTCTAGCTCTATAATGGCATCTTTGTCAACTCCCACTAATCATCAGGAGCTTGTTCTCCACCTATCCTTCATCCATTTAGTATGATACTATTTTTGTTTCCTTGCTCTCTCTGTCTGGCTGCATCGACCTACTGACCTCTAACAGGTTGTCCTCTCTTCTTTCCTTTTGCTTTCGCTCTTTTTGTTCATCTGTTCTTTCTATTCTCCAGGCTGCTTTGCAGGTAAGAGATGTTTCTCTTTCCCTAACTGTCACCTGTGTGCAACATCTGCATGAATATAGAGTAGAGTCAGTAGTTTGACCTTAGGAAGGTCAGAATCGAGCAAAGTAACCATGACAGTTAAGCTAGCAAGCATTCTTCGTATGTTGTGTTTTTGATGCTTTTATTAGTTCACCCAGTGAATTACAAATGTCTAAGAGACTTTATCCTTTACTGTTCATGACTTCACAGGATTTTCTCATCCTCATTCAGTCTTTTATAATATATTGTTTGAAATAAAGAAATTTGCTTTTCTTCATATTAATAGGACATAAATACATTAAACCTCAAACTTTAAAATGCCAGGATTTTTTTATAGATCAACTCAAAGCAACACATCATTGTGAAAATGATGCATAGTTTTTTTAACTTGTTTAAAACTAAAAATCGAAAAGGTATGATGCTCAGGTATAAATCATTTACAAACTTTATTCTAAGTGACAGAGTCCATCACTGCCATTTAATATTAATCCAAGAACAAACGGCATCATGAAGTGCAGGCAGGGCTGGCTGACGGTTTGAGGGTTGAGTTATATAACGACATCTGCAGCTGTCAACGTCTCAAAGAGACATGATCACTTCATCTTCTGAAAATGGAAGTTTTGACTGTGCACTTCTTTCTATTGGTCTGTCCAGATTCAAAATAAACTGTTGCTATTTGACCATATGTGAGAAGGAGTTTGAATGTTTTAGCGAGGCCGAACCTTAAAACTCTGCTTCAATCTCTTACACTAATTCAAATACCTTCTGTTATCCTACAGCGTCTGTTGGCTGTAATTCATGGTGCTATTTCCTCACAATGGAAAAAAAGGAAGTCTGTCAGACCCAGAATGCCTATTTTTGTGCAAGATAAAAATATTAACCATCATGATTTTGACGTTGAAATGTTTCATCCTCATGCAATAGGGGAACCTCATACATCTCTCTGTTTTAAAGAATATAAATAGAAACCAGTGGTTTTAAACGGTGTGAGTGCTGAATGCACCACTATTAGAGTGAAGTCATTTATAAATGTTTAATGCTCCCGATCCTCCGTTCAGTTTACCTCAGCACACACTGACACCCAAACACACACAGGTGACCTTAGCTTGGATCCTGACTCCTGTGGAGGAGGAGGAGCAGCAGCCGAGGCTGTGGCGATCGATGCAGCCGCAGGAGAGGCGGGGAGCTGATGTTTGTAGACGTGATGATGAGGCTTCAGGTGACTTCAGTCACTGAGATGCCGCACAGACTCTGAGACGCTGACCATTTGTCAGCCTCACGGGGAATCTAACACAGGTTCCCTTAAAGTCAGAAACTGAGAAAATGAAGATTTTCAGCCGTTTTCATTATGTGTGGTATCTGGTGAGTGCGTGCTGTGCATGTAACGGTCACTCTACCAATATCCAACTGGGAACTGTTTGTTTTTTTGCTTCTTTACATCCAGTTTTCTCTTATGCAGTCTGATTTGTTTTTGTAAACCATTGTGGATTCCTGCGTTTAAGCTCTCGGAAATGCAACCTTTCTTTTCTCTGTGTGGTTGTCTTGCTGTTTGTGTGAAATTTTAGGAGGTGACAGAGCTTGACTTTTTACCAGACCATCGCAGCTTTTGTGCCTGGAGGTCGAACTCTGTACGTAGTTGATGCATTGACTTCCATCCGGCGTCTGTGTTGTAACCCTCACCTGCCTCAGCCTTTTATCCCCTCATCAGCACATGCTTGGAAGTTGCATTGCAGTGTTTGTGTAGATGTTTGCATCTGTCTGTTTCCTCATTTTATAGCCCAACATGCATCACTGTTGATGTTCTCATTATACAGCACGTATGTTTCCGATGCTTCATTTTTGTTCCTGTTAGTGTGTACTACAGAGTTTTTGCATCTGGTGTGACAACAGAGGGGTTTGTTGTTTAGTATTCCTTGTCACGCTTCAGTCCTTTGGATTTGGAATGGCTAAAAACAGATCCATGAAACCACAGCTTTGAAACGCTTAAATGGGATCTCTTTATGTAGATTGATATATTTCACTCATCCCCCCCGAGGTAAAACGGTTTTAAACCCAGAAGTAAAAGCCGTTTTAGGATAGGATCTTTAATAACTTTTTTCTTACCCTCTTTTATAGCATTTATGTTTTGTAAAATGTTTGATTTGCATTTGCAGTGCAATGGATACGGCAACTTTTAGAGTGATGACCTAAATTGTTAAAGTGATAGTGGTGACAAAAATGGTTCTGTTAGAAAATGACACAAAATGGCACATAGCTGTGATTTAAAAGGAAAAGAATGGAGGCTTTTCAAGATATATTTCATAAAAACAATCCAAGGACCAATATATAAACACCATCTAAAACAAATAACTAAACATGTCACATCATCAACCTGAACACACAATCTCCACTAACCCCTAACTAATGTGGAAGCGCTGCAATGCTTTACCTACACAGTCAATCACAGCAGCTCTAGTCAGTCGAAGCCGTTCTGTCAGGTTCGCCGTGGTGCGTTTATGAAGCATCCCAGATCCGCTGGTGCTTGTTGCTTCTCTAAAATACGTTGCTGTTGTATTTTTGCTGCTAAACCAGAGCGGATGGTTTTGGTAGGAAGTCAATTGATGAACAGCAAAGTGGATCTGGTCACAAGTTAAAGAATACATGTGCAGACTGCTTATTTCCTGGACTTTCTTCTGTAATAAAATCTGTTCATACAGGTTATTAACAGCCATATTAAATATCTTTAACTATTATAAAGAGCAGGAATGCCAAATAACCACTTTACTGGTTATTGTTCTATTTGAACCCTACTATTGCCATACTGCATGAGTCCAGCTGCACAGAGTCGTTCTGCATTTGGAAACACTCCCAGTGGAATAGAGTGCCTGGCAGAAAGTACAGCGCCTTCCACATCCAGTGGACCCTGATGTAACAGTGCATGTTGGTGGCAGTATCATGTTGTGGGATTCCTTATCTTCTTCAGAGACGAGTTGATGGTTCACTTAAAGTTGACGGAAATATGGATTTTAATGCTGGACGATGCAGGAATAAAACCTGTTAGAGGTTTACCTTCACACAACAGTCACCTTTAGCTTGATCTGTTTTGCAAAGACAAACAGGTGATCGTTTTTGGTAGAGACATGCTCCCAAACTGGTGCTGCCACACTTTTCAAATTTTTGGACCACAAAAACAATTTGGAAAAACGTTTATTATTGATTCATTTAAAAATTCTGCATTATTTGTATCGGTCTGTTACATACAATAGCAACAAAACACAGAAACCATTTGGCTGCAAAGTTACTAGATGTAAAGAAGCTATAAAAACTTTTGCGAAGCACATTATTGGTCAAGAAATGCAACCTGGAATCTACTAGCAGGCCCAAACAGGAAGTTATGACCATTGTCTATACTGCTGTATCTCTCAGACCACTTCCAGTCGATAAACACAGTTATCTGCTTTCAAGCATGCAGACTCCTGTAGGTTTATGTTTGCTGTGTTTATGGCTGTGCGAGGTTTTAGCTCTAACCCAAGGCTGGAGCAGGCAGGCTATTTTTAGTGGATTATTGAAATGATTTTTTTGTTGCTGCTTTTAGAAGATCTGAGGATACTTGGTGCATATGGAGAATAGTCGAGAACAAAACCAGCATCCCAAATAATGAAGCCTTGGTTTAAATCCAGTAAAAAAAAAAAATGCAACTGGAGACGTTGGCTTGTTTACACTTCCAGTGTACTTGCAGTGCTTGTCTAATCAGAGTGATTTGCTGGAAGACCATGGATGTTTCTGGAAGGACAACAGATAAGACAATACCCTGCTTGATACAGGAGCAGGTGTGAAGACTTTGAGCTGTAATTGTTTATAGAGACGCTGATGCTCAGGGTAAAGTGACTCCTCAAGGACACACGCTCTCTCTCACACACACACATTATGTGGGCTCACACAGCCTAGTGCCTAATGTCACCTGAAGCAGAGAAGTGGCCGCACCTCTGGTAGTTAAAGCCGAACCATCTCATTGCAACACCGGTGACTGAGGTACAGCCAGAATGCAGACATTCAGATACTCGGTGACTTCACTCTGCAAACTCCAAGCAAATATGGAAATAAGATTAAATACTTCTAGTTTATTAGAGACTCGTCCAGCTGAGTCTGGTCAACAGGTCCTCTGATAAAGGAAGTAGTTTGGAATCCAATATATAAGAAGTTAAGGATCCACATTTATTCATCCAAGCGTATTTCGCTTACCTTTGTTTTATTCATGTTAGATTAAAAAAAAACAAAAACTGCTCCAAAGCACATACTGTATGTTGATGCTTTAGGAAACTGAAAATAAAGGGAGTTTCAATGTGTTTTTAAAATATGTAATAATCAAACTTCAGCATTTTGACCCTTTCAATCACCAATCACAGCCAGTCAAGGAAAAATCTGTGGTTTTCAACTATTGGATCTGTGCATCCCAAGATTCTTTCTCGGTCATAATCCCCCCCCCCTTTTTGTTTTATAAAAAAAGTGTATAAATCAAACCTCTGATAAAAATGTGAAGCGTGGGATCTAAACTCTTTACTTTTCTTTATTAGTAATTTGATTTAACAACATTTCATTTTGTCTTGTGATTTACAGGATTTCTCAAATGAGGACACCAAGCTGGAATACAATGTGGATGCAGACCATGGCATTGCAATGGAAGGTTATCTATTCAAGAGGGCCAGTAATGCTTTCAAGACCTGGAACAGGTAAGAACACTGTTTAATTGAAAGCTATCTGTTTGTAAAGCAAGCTTTATCAGTTTTGTAATTTAAAGAAATTACATTTTTAGATAAATTACAGAAATATAACAATGTTCTAGTCATATTTTTGAGCAATATTTCTTTTAATCGAAATATAACCGTATGTTTTGTGCCACTTGATGGATAAATAGATTTAATTACTCATCACCTTTTGTTTATCTGGATGTTAATGTGAACATTTTTATCAGCATTTCCAACAATTTCCTGTGACTGATTTTCCTCCTTAACATGTGATCTGCTTTCAGGCGCTGGTTCTCCATCCAAAACAATCAGCTAGTTTACCAGAAGAAATTTAAGGTACGTCAGATGACGCCAACCACAGAAATATACTTCTGTTTTAGTTCCAGCACAAATATCCTCCTGGGTATCTTTAGCTCTCTGCTCTGAGGCAGATATATATAAAGCATTGCTGCATGTTTGTGGTTAAATTGGTGATGCTCTGAAAAAATACACCATTTAAATTTAGATGGATCTAGATTTTTAAAGCAGTTAAAAAAGATAAACATATTATGACCTTTTTAATGTGGTCATTTTGAGGAGGAAGGCTGTTATTACTACAAATTGATATCCAGCTACATATTGCTATGAGGTTCCTTGTGATCTTCGGTGTAAAATTAAATACTTAAAATCACTCAGAGGTTATTTTTTCTGGTCTACCTCCGAGACTCTGAAGCTTAAAACAAAATCATTATTAGCTTTAAAATTAACTAAAGCTGCATCTTTCTGAAGTTCTAAGTAGCTTTATTCTTCGTCCTTCAGAGTTTAATTCATCTGTATAATGTTTGTCACTCAGTGAATTAATTTAGTGATATAAATGAAGTTTTAGTAATATTCTAAATGAAAGAACACGTCTGTATTTACATCCCTCTCTAATAGCTGCTGCAGTCAGCAGTGATCCATCTCGGATCCTTTAGACATGGTTTAACCTGAAAGTTTAATCCCTGAAATTAATTTCCTGTCATTTATTCTTTTTTGTTTTTTTTTTACCTTGTTATTCTTTTCTGTTATCTTGACCATTGGTTTTGTGGTTTCCGTTCTGGAGTCCAAATTCAGCCTGTTAACATGCTGAGCAGGTCTTCCCTCCTAGAGTCCACAGTGTGATTTAAAACGGTGAATGAAACCAACATCGATTCTCCTGTATCTCCTCTTGCAAACATTTAACAGACGTTAGTTGATCTGCGCTCTTGAACATGTGTTGGAGTTAGAGGAAATACCTTTGTGTAGCAAAAATAAAAAAGTTTGATTTTAAACAATAAACCATAACTGAATGTAGAGTCATTCCACACCTGATTACTTTATGCTGCAGGTCAGAACATGGGATGTTCGGCTGTTGAAAAAAGAAATAAAATCACCTTTATCATGTTTTTTTGCGATCAAAACCTATAAAAGTTATTCTAAGCCAAATTCTTTAAAATTAAATCAGTCGATGGTACACAGTCCAAATGGTTGTGATGCTGCTGTTCAAAAAAAAAATCTGGAACATAAAGGATAAAAAATAAACTAACATTACTGTTTTAAATTTGTATAAAAAACACATAAACCCCATAGAAGTTCATATTTGATTCACTGTAATGAATAAATCATTGCACTATAGTCAGCTAAGCTTATTAATGAAGTTTAGTGTAAACATTTTGATAGTCAACATCTGTTTAAATCTGAGAACTGCTACCTAAATCTCATGGCTTTTTTATGAGGTTACTCTGTTTTGGTCCTGGTTGGTTCCTGTACTAAAAAACAATGACAGTAAAAAAGTTTCTGCAGTAGAAATGGACGCGTTTGGTTTAGTTTCCCAAGCAGAAATCGTCCTGTCACAGGAGGAGTGACTCTCTATTCGTCAGAAGAAATCTTCTATTTGAACAACCTGGTTTTGTGGTCCACAGTGGAAGAACAGATATGGAACAGCCAAATAAAAGCAAGGCTTCTTGTAAAAGTGTTGAACAATGCTTTTTTTTAACCATTCTGAATGTGTCCCCTCAGGATAACCCAACAGTAGTGGTAGAAGACCTGAGGCTTTGCACAGTCAAACACTGTGAGGACATAGAGCGGCGCTTCTGTTTTGAAGTAGTTTCTCCCACAAAGTAAGTTTGAATCGCATGAAAGTTTTTAACAGCTTAAGAAACCTTCAAATACTTCAGAAATAAATATTGAAATAAGAGATCGTAGCACAGAGGAGGAGCGTTATCTATCATTTAAATCACACAAGCTCACTCTGTGATAGCCGACAGCTGCTGTTTGATGCTTTTGTTCCCCTGTGAAGGAGCTGTATGATGCAGGCCGACTCAGAGAAGCTGCGGCAGGCTTGGATCAAAGCCGTCCAGAACAGTATCGCCACCGCCTTCCGCGACAAGGGAGATAACGGCGAGGTACAAAACAAAACCCACTGACTCTGAAAGCAGCAGTCTTTTGAAGTCTAAGATATATTGGCAGAAAGATTCAGATGTTAAATCTTTTAATCGGTAGAATCAAAAAAGATCTAATTTTAGATCTGTTTGGGGGAAAAAAAAAGGTGGATTTCAACTGTGTTTATTTTCCAAGTCTGGAGTTTAATTAACTGTTGGTTCTGAACACTGAGATCCTTGTTCGTTCTCATGCCAGAAGCTGGACAGGAAGTCTTCCACATCAACAGGGAGTCTGGACTCCGGAGGGGAGCCCAAAGAGAGGTCATTGAAAGGGGAGAGCGCCCTGCAGAAGGTCCTGGCCATTCCTGGCAACGCCTGCTGCTGTGACTGCGGTCAGCCGGACCCCCGCTGGGCCAGCATCAACCTGGGCATCACTCTCTGTATTCAGTGCTCTGGCATCCACAGGTAGAAGCCCATCAAAATGCTTCCCTTCCCTCTGAACAAGCAAACTCACAACCAGGACTGAACCTCAATGAAACAGATACTGACAGAGGAAATATTCATAATATAAATGAGGAAACTTTCAATAAAAGATGATGATCAGACATGTTTTCATACAAGATGGGAAAAAAAAAACCCAGTGAAAACGAATAAACTAAGAGAAGACTTGGTTTATTTTCTTTATCTGTCAGTGGTTTTCTATAATAATCACAGTTCATTTGCAGTTCACTCCAGCTCTAAAACCTCACAATAATTAAAAACTGTTTGTTTTTCCAAGTTTGGAAAAATATTTCATGTTCCGGGTTGAACAGCTTCAGGGGGGGTTGTGCAAATTAAACTGGCTTTTATTAGACAGTCATGCTAATAAAATAGTGATCAGGCTTCTTCCCATTCCCCACTTTAACAAGCAGTAATCTAACATCTTCTCTGTGGTTTTTCACCCAGTGAAATGAACTTGTGTGAACTGAATAAATAGAAGAACATCTTTGCAAAATGCTGATTTCAAACTTCAGAGAAAAGGATCACAATGAGTCCTTTATTCTTCAGAAGTGGATAAAGCTTTACACTGCAGGTTCACATATTCATCAGCTGATCAGAAGGATTTCACCTCAAAATATGAAATGATGATTTGGATTTTTCTTTCCCTGCTGTCATTTCATTATACCGGTCTTTAGCTTTATCTGCAGTTTTGAGCTGATTTTAGCTTATTTAAATTAAGAAGGATGCAAAATTCAGACAAAGTTTAAATATGTCAACTTGTTTAAAGAAAGCAGTGAGGACATAAAGTCAATTATTACTGTTTAAGTTAGTATTTATTCTGCCCTGTTAGCATCCAGTTATTCCTAATAAATCAGTAATCTGAATGTGATGTCTTTTAATTGATGCTATACTGCCTTTAAATCCTTAGAACTAAGGCTGCAACTAGTGATCATTTTGCTGATTTATTAATCTTTCGATTATTTCTTTGATTAATTAGTTAATAATCGGATAGCAAAAGGTGCCTTAAAGAAGTTTTTTCAATAGAATTAAACCAAGTAAAACTAAAAGTTGTTCACTTGACGACGGCTGGATGAAGTTTTTTTTTTTTTTTTTCTTAAATACAAAATGTTTATTTCTTCTTTTGGTATAATTACTGCCCTATGTGAGTTTCTCTGTCAGCTAAAGGCCCGTTTTAGAGTCTCAGTACTCCAGTTTAGGACTAATCCTTTACTAAATTAGTAAACGATTATTTCAATAATCATTTAATCCTGATTGGTGCTTGTTCCCCTGTAGGAGTCTGGGGGTTCATTTCTCCAAGGTTCGGTCTTTGACTTTGGATTCATGGGAGCCAGAACTGCTTAAGGTTTGTTGGTTTAATCATTCAGCGCAGTTCTTAACCCTTCTGTGAACCACATTTCTGTTCAGATTTATTATTCATCTATTTCCATTTGTAAATGTCTCAGTTGATGTGTGAGCTGGGAAACAAAGCTATCAACCAGATATATGAAGCTCGACGAGGAGAGCTAGGAGCCAGGAAACCCCAACCAGGAGACCCCAGGTTATAAAACTGTTAATATTTCTTATATTTTTTTATAAAACTGCCTTAAAAAGTATTTATTCCTCTTGAATATTTTTACAGCCAAAAACTTAAATGTATTTTATTGGGATATTATTTGGTAGATTAACACAAAGTAGTGAATCAGTGTGGAAAAAACTGATGTCCACAGATGGGGTCTGTTTACTTTATGGTTATTTTTTTCTGTTTTATAAAAAAGAACAGGCCAAACCTTCATTCTGTGCATATATCTGAATGATTTCATGTGAATCATTTCGTGGCTTTCAGCTGTCTTTGCATTAATGAAGCCCACATATCTGTGTGATCTGCCCATAGACACGAGGTGGAGGCTTACATCAAAGCCAAATACGTGGATCGGCGCTACGTCCGGCGGCCGTCAGACGAAGAGCTGAGAAACAAGGTGGTTTCTCTGAGCAAACAGGAGAAGAGGCTGAGCAGCAGCTCAGACCATCTGCCTCCAAAACCACCCCCCTCCACACCCAAACTTCGTGCAGGCTCTCAGGTCTCAGGACAGTCGGGTCAGTGCTTCATAGAAATGAAAACACCCTGTAGTTGTTTTGCCACCCGTTTGGGAGAAATCCCACGATGCTTAGAAGCTATAATATAAAAACATGGTTTCTGCTGTTGGAAATAGGGATGCATTGATCCGCAGTTCTACAATTTTGATCTGATTCCAATACCTGGGTTTGGATCCTGCAGATCCAGATGTTTAAATCTCTGTTTAAATAAATGTTCTTATCATTACTGTTGATTTTTTGTTTTAGAAGCCTGTCACAAACTCCTTTCTACAAGCAACTATGATATGCATGAATATAAATATGCATATCCCCTGCAGGCAGCTTGATTAGTTTAAGCCAGGTCAGAAAAGGAAGTAAGTAAAACAGTTAATGGTTTTAACAGGATAAAACTCCTCTTGAAAACAATTATTAAGGTTCAATAAAGAGCATCAACTGTTGATAAAGAGAGACGCCCATGAAGAGGGAAACTTTTCCTCTGTTCAAGAGATTTTTAACCTCAATTAAATTCCCAGTAGAAGTAAACCAAGAAGAGCGATACCAGATCTAGAATTTTCTTCAATATCGGGACGGATACAGATATTCAGATCGCTGCATCTCCTGTTAGAAAACGTTACTCTGGGTTTAGATGTAAGGATTTTTTTTTTTTTACTTCAGACTCACCAACAGAAACACAACATGTCGACTGGCAGCTTCGTGGTGTTTGTAGTCCACCCATCGGCATACTGTGTGTTCTCTGTGAGCAGCGTGTCTGCAGCCTCTTTGCTTCGCATCGCTTTTTGCTCTCTGTCTCTTCCAGTGTTCGCTGAGCCTGTAGTCTAACCATCTGTTCCCCTACCTTGCTCTCTTCTTTCTCTCCTCTCATTCCTGTTACTCTCACACCCTCCATTCCTTTCCTGGCTGTTCTGTGCTTCTGGATTAAACCTCTTTATATTTCTGACCTCAAAACTCTCCCAACTCTACCTCGCCACTTTAACTCCGCCTCCCATCCGCTCCTTGCGTAGCTGCTGCCTGCGGCGTAGAGACCCGCCGTGACTCTCTCTTCTGTCCCGATGAGCTTGACTCGCTCTTCTCCTACTTTGACACCTCCTCCAAGCTCAGGAGCAGTAAGTAATAAAAGCTGAGTATTTAGCTTGCTTTCCATCCTCTCCTCTGCTGTTCCTTTGAGTTAAACAGTAGCTGCCATTGTTGCACTCTTTCTCTTCCTTCCTCATCCAGAGTCATGCTGTCCCATGAGCTCTGCAGATCATGACATGTTTGTGTTTGTTAAGGAGGAGGGCAATATTTCTCTCACTCAAACTTGACCCGTATCTGCGTCATTGTTTTGTTTTTTCTTTTTCTATGGTTTTTTAAGGAACGGGATCTAAAGGTGAAGGAGGGAGTCTGTCATCCAGGGCTCTGTTCGGTGTTGACCATCTTTTTTTTGTTGCCAGGAAAAATATCAGGTGCAGCTTCTTGATCAGACTGTAGATATTTCCATAAGCAGCCTCAAAAGAGGAATCATCAGTAAAATACATCAAGATATGCGATATTAGAAGAAAGGAGCATTTGGTGTCTGATATTAATCATCAGTAAAAAAAGAAATGAAAAGCTGGAAGCTGTTCCTCTTATTTTTTTTGTCTCTTTGGCAACAACAGTTTGCTGTTGCTCCACACATGGTGAATCAGACTGTGTTGTTTTCCAGTGAAGAGCGCGGACAGCGGCATTCAGAACAGTGCTGATGGGAGCAGAGAGATGCTGGTTCCCACTGCATCCAGTAACAGCCTGGCGGACGCAGGTCTGACGCTGCTTTGTGTTTTTTACAATCTTAATAATTCAAACATCTGTGTGAAGAAGGTTTGATACAGATGTTGTCCTTCAGTGAATTATATCATTGCTAAAAAAAATGCTTTATATGAATTCAATCCGATATTTGACTGAATAAAATTAAAAACAAAGCATCTTTTTTACAAGACTGTGGTTAAACATGGCAGAAATCTTTTCTTGCGTTTTCCAGAAGCTGCAGAGCCTCCACCCATGCCTGCCACTCTGCCGCCGCCGTCGTCCTGTAAGGAGGTGGTCTTCTACGAGCCAAAGGAGTACAGCCCGGGGCTGCAGCTTTACTGGGCTTCGTTCGCCCGCAGCCTTCCGGACATGGCTGAGGCACTGGCCCACGGCGCCGAGGTTAACTGGGTCAACACAGAGGAGGACAAGAGGACGCCGCTCATCATGGCGGTGCACGGGGTCAGTGACATCCTGTCAGTTTGATTCCAACTTTTCCCGTTCGAATAAAACAGTAATGAATCCTGAACATATCAGTGCATCGATTTTCTGTGTGGTCAGGTTCAAATGTGAGGTAAGCTCAGAGAGATACACGTTCTTCTATCTCCTCCAGGGCTCGCTGGTCACCTGTGAGTTTCTGCTCCAAAATGCAGCGAATGTGAACCAGCTGGACGCTCAGGGCCGAGGACCGCTGCACCACGCCACCATGCTGGGACACACAGGGTCTGTTCACAAACGCTCCTTCACTTCTCATGCCTCAAAACATCCCACTGATCTAACCTCTCTGTTACAGCCAAGTGTGTTTGTTCTTGAAAAGAGGAGCCAATCAGAACGCGGCCGACATTGATGAGAAGACGCCTCTGAGCATCGCGGTGGAGGCAGCAAACGCAGACATCGTCACCTTGTGAGTTTTATTCCTTTAAATGAGACACAATGAACCTCATTACCTAGAAGTTCTGTCCAGTTATGCTGAATGACATTTACATGCTTTTCTTTAATGGCACTAATATCATAGATCTTTACAGAGTAGAGTGTAACTGTGACATAATGAGGAGGATGTCTCATCTGCTCTTGGGTTGGTCTAATTTGATGTAATAAAAAGGCGTAAAAACTTTCCGAAAGCACCAAATCGTAAATATATTTCAATGGAAAAGACGAAGCATTAAGATGTTGTTTCTTTAGTTAAATATTAATCTGTTTGTTTTAGGTTTGTGACCTCAGACTTTGTTTATTTTCTTCATCAGGTTGCGGTTGGCCAAGATGAACGAAGAGATGCGGGAGGCAGAGGGGCCCTACAACCCATCAGGTCAATATAACTCCAACAGCCCCACCGAGATGCAGTACAGGAAGTGCATGCAGGAGTTCATTAGCCTGCAGCTCGATGAATCGGATTAACTGTGTAAAAGCTGAGGCTTCAGGAGGAAAACACAGCCAGAGACAGCAGATTAGAATGAACTTAGCCGGACTCTGTTAGCGAAGCTTCCTACTCAACATTTCTCATCAGGTAGACGGAGGTGATGACAGCAGAAAGCCATCAAGCTCTGAGTGAGCGTTTTGCTTCTCTATGTTATCATGTAGAATAGCACAAAACACAAACAAAATGTCACTTTTTATTTAAAGATGTTGTTGTTCCCTTAATTTTAAGAAGTGCTTCTATAACTTGAGAGCATTTATTTTTAAAAAGATGCCAAGCAGCTTCCTCCAAACGGTAGCGAAACTGACTTATGGTCATATTTGGCAATAATCTGGACTTTAGAGTCTAAGTCGGTGTAGGGTAGCATGGCGTGTGTCCGTAAACTATAAACATCCATTTTTAGAGATGATGCACATTCCAGTCGTTGTTTTATGCTACTGCTTTACCTTCCGTCTTGTGACTGTCTGGTTTTAATTTAAGGTCTTAATTACTTGTTTATATGTTTAAATTACATGATGCCGTCTTGCCGTTTTTACATGCCTGAATACAAAGAAATCTATTTTAGAACAACTTTGTTTTATAAAGTACCTTTAGGAAGCATGTCGAAGCTATTTTCACTGAATATGTTGTAAAAGTAAAAAAACAATGTATATAGATTGTGATTAACTGAGTGTATCAAGAGTGACTGTAGCAGGATGAGTGTATTCATACCCTTTTCTTTTTTTATTGAAAGGCATATACGAAGATCAGTGACCTTGATTTTGTTGCTTGTAGGAAATTGTAGGAAAAAAGACCTTTGCTGGAATGTTAGTGGACTGCTGTTCAAACGCACACAGCCCATTTAGGGATGATGAACCAAGTGCAATAGGCTAGAAAGAGATGAATATAGAGCTAAATGTTAAAGTTTTCAAAATCGCTCCCTGCTCAAAGCTTCTCTTCATTGCAGCTTTAAAACTTGAACTCAGACTGTAGAAAGAGGCGAGCCTGCAGCTGTTTGCTTCTGTTGATTGAGATGTAGCCCAGTTTCATCTCATCTCTTTTCTTCATACTGCATGAAATCTTCAGAGGGATCCGGAAGCACTTTGAATTGATAAGATGGGAGGGAGCGCCCCCTGCTGTTCAAGATGTGATGTTTAACAGAAAAGATGTCGGTGGAGAATTTTACTGCATCTCATCTTGTGGTGACCACTAGAGGGCGTTGAGAGCATTTTGTGTCTTGTTCTTTTACATTTAGACCTTATTTATGAAAAAAAAATCTCAATATACATTCAGTGCCTTAAAAAGTATTTATTCATCCAATATTTATATTTATGTTACATATGCGAAGCTAAATGTATTTATTGGGATAATTATGTGACAAACCAACAGGAAGTAGAGCATATTTTTGAAGTGGAAGGAAAAGAAAACCTATAGATATTAAAAAACAAGGAGGGGGGGGGCGTCTTACACATCTTTTTCTGCACCACAGCTTCAAGTCTTCTAGGGTTAGTTTTTGTTTATAACCTTGGACAGATTGCATACGGTCCATCAGTGTCGACACAGATTTTCTAATGAATGCAGGTTTGGACTTTGATCTCAGTGTTGAAACACATCAATAAACTTTAATCTGACCTTTTATTTTAGCTCTGGTGGAACATTGTCCCACTTTTAGCTAAATCTCAGCCTCTTACAGGTTTTCTAAAGGCTTTTCTCTGTAGATTCATCCATCTTCCTGTTAACCCTCTAAAGTTCTCCTTCCTTGCTGAAGAAAGCAGCATGAGGCTTTTGTCACCCTGTTCGGATGGATGGTGTTTTCAGCACACCTTGTTTTCCATGTAGGACACAAAGCTTCACTCTGAGCCACTGATTCAGAGCTTCATCACACACTGATGGGGGAATTGGTTTATCTTTGTAATAAAACTGAATGACATGTGTCCTTCATGTAAAATCCCCCCCAAAATATGCAAAAGTTTGTCGTTCTGACAATCTAAGGGTGTGAATACTTTAGCAAGGCACTGAACTTCCATGTTTAAGTTAAACTTTGAAATGTGGGAATCGAGTAAAATGCAGGAGCAGTGAGTGTTTAGGATGAGCGTGTTGGATGTCAGAAAACGCACAGCAGGTTATTTCATTTATTTATTTTACAGAGTTCAGCTCATCTCTGTGTTTTAATGAGTTGGGATAAAAATCAAAGGAGTGGTTCTTAATGTCAGGGTTTCTGTTGAAGCTCAACTTCTGCAACATTTCTTATAAAAAACTGAAACGTTCGAATTTCTTGTAATCGAAGCTCAGTCTACCTACAGGAGGGCTCTCTTTACTTATCTTGCTCTCTTTCTGTTTTTTTGTATTCTGCTTTTTCATTTCTCACCCTCCACCCCAGAGTTTGTGCCTTCCTTCTGTTCTGTGTTCCTTTGGGGTACCAAGGCCAACGCAACTGTATTTTTGTATATAAACTCCTGCACTTTAATCACAATACAGTTGTTGAGGAAAAACAAATGTCTGTGAGCTTCTTTATTTCTCCTGAGTTGATTTGCTCTTCTTTAGCTGAGCCTTGCTGGCTCTCCTCTCAAACGCTCTCAGTTCTTCTTCTACTCCTCTCTGTGGTTCTGTTTCATTTTTCCTGAGCCGGGGCGACACTCTTAACAGGTAGGGGCAACTTTTTTCTCTCTCTCCTCTCGTTGATGCTGCTGAAACCTTCCTGCATGAGCTTTTTGACTCAGCTGCTGCTGTTGACCTGCTCCTTGAGGAGCCTGAGTCTAGCAGTCTGGAAAAGTCTGGAATGCTATTTAAAACCTTTTTAAACCAGTGTGTAGAAAAAAAAATGTACCTTATTCCCCGTTCTAATGTATAGAAGTTGTGTTTATACATAGATCCATTTCATCCAGCTCTCCTTCCATCCAATCATCTGTTCTTTAGTCTGTCAAGCAGTTGTCCTTCTCTCCCTTCCTCCCTCTCTGCCATAAATTCAGTCGATTCTAGTGTGTTTTAAAACCCAGGATGAATTCACTCTAGTTAATTAATTAATCCTTAAGTAGAACTGGAATACCTTATAAGGTTTCATTAAAGAACAGCTACCTAACTCAGAGCAGCATATGTTTATATACATTTTGCTTTCAAGATGAACCACTTTCTGCCAATAAACATGTTCTGTCCAGAGCTTCTCAGACGGTAGTTTTAACCTAAACTTGTTCAAATTCAAAAAAAGCTATAAAGTAAAAAAAACTTTATTAAAATAATTATGAATTGCAGCCCTACCAGAATGCTGTATGTTGTGATGCTGAGAGATTGAAGCGTCTCTGTAAAGAAAATCAACCTGCAGCTGATTGTAGAAAACAGATTAGAAACGGTTGCGTTATCTTCCTTTTTTCCTGTGCTGATGTTTGTTCTACCTGCTTTTTTTTTTTTTCCCCTTTTCTTTACAGGGGATGAAACTTACCAGGACATCTTTCAGGATTTCACCCACATGGCCTCCAACGACCCTGACAAGCTCAACCGTTACCAGCAGTACGACCCTCAGAAACCCTGATGCTGCAGAAACGCCGCTGCAGCAGAGGTCAGGCTTTCAGCACCAGAGAAACTTCCGCTTTCCTCACAGGATCCTTCAGAAAGGTCCTCCAGTTTGAACCGCTGCAGTCGGCTAACGGTACAGTGTTAAAAGGATCTTTGCGTGTGAATGTAGCGCGGGCGTCGCTCTGTGACCACGTTGAACTTCTCCCGTCCTGATGTGTGAAAAGGCTGCATCTGACCTGCAGAGAGAAGTTCTGAATAACTGTTCAAAGAGAAAATCCCCGTTTGTTTCCTAGAACATCAGCATGTTTTCACTGGATTTGCTCAAGTGTCCTGAAAACAACGGGATTTTAAAACATTGATGAATTGGATTTGTAAATGAGATGAGTTTTAATGCTTCTGTAGGTTTTTTTTTTGTTCCTATGTGTAACTCAGCCAAACTTTGTTTATTGAAACATTTTGAGGAAGTATTTTTCTTTAGTAAGTTCAATGATAATCAGGAAAACGTCCCGTCTTCCACATTTCTGGAAAAACAATGTGCTTTCATGTCTTTATTTCTGCATGGATTATTTTCATTAGGAGGAGATTAAGCGAGTTAAAAAAAACAAAAAAAACATTTTGAATTTCATAAAAGTATTGGAAGCCAACATGTTCCCAGAGATGAGTTCAAAATAAGCAAAGTTTTATCCTGTAAATTCTGATTCCTCTTCATAGTTGAAGTCCTCTTTCCTGGACAGATCTCTGTCTGTTGCAACATGGGATACAGTTCTTGTACATTTTGTACAGATGATTTCAAATTCTCAAGACTGAAGTATAAAGTTAGAGGTACTTGAATGATTTAAATAAGCTTTTATACATGCTGTTCTTTGTATCCTTTGATAATCATAACATTTTTATATGCCTGTATACATGTGCTGTATAATACACCTGTAATGATATCTGCAAGGTCTTAATTACACAGAGAGGATTCATTTTCAGTTGTCTGTTCTCTTTTTGGTCTGATTGGGCCCGAATGCTTGGGAAAAACAGTGGAAGCAGTTAAATAGTTTGTTTGTTTTTTTTTAAACATTTACACTAAAGCTTTAGTTTCAAAGCCTCGACGTTCTACCAGCAGGATTCATCAATACGAAGAAACTGCTGAAAAATCAGATTTCATAAAACAATCCTTTATTTAATCCTTTATTTTTTTTTTACAGTAAACCTTTCCTAGTTTGTCCAGCAGAGGGAGACTTTCTGTCCCTCCTTTACATTCAGTGTCTAGTTTTAGCTTCTTAGGTAGATTTTTTTTCCTTATTATTATTTTTAATTTTTCCCATCAGTATATAGTAATGAATTACGTTTGCAGTTATATGAAGCAATAACATGAACAACATTTTTATGCAGTTTAACATTTTTTACATTCATGTCAGAACATGTTTGTGTATCTGTGCTGAGATAAAGTAGAAAAGGACGTTTTTTAACCGAGTGCTTTATTTTTGCTCTTTTGCATTTTTCCTTTTTAATTATGTGTTTATTTAGGGATAAACAATCCTTTACTTGATTGATTACATTGATTGTTTCTCCTGTTAACCGTTCCTGCAGACATTAACCTAATAACTGAAACCAGCAGTTTATTAATGTTGCATCGGTGCCAACGTGCATGAAAACCTACCCTGTGCCCATTAATTCGTGTCACGGTCTCGTTTCTGCTTTAATAATCCCGTGGTGTTTATTTCAGCAGCTATTTAAGCGAGAGGCCTGCAGGGCCCACCACAAACTACACGGAGTCGGCCAACAAATGTGTTTAGTCTGCTGCTAAACTAATGTTCCTCACAACAAATGCTTTACTTCACCGTAAACACAAAGTGCGGCTCAGCTGCTGCTCCTTCTATCTTTAAGGAAAATGTGCAGATCAGAAGTGGCTGCAGGGCACCAGTCTGCTCGGACTGCTGAGCGTCTCCAGCTTCACTCCAGACCATGCTTTCCCACCTGGAAGTCTTCCTGGAAATATGTGAAATATGTTGTCTTAACTGCATTTCTGCATGGCTGAGAGCTTGGAAAGATTATCTGATTTTCTTCTGTTAAATGCACGACATGAGGGACCGAAGCAAAGATGTTAGGAAAGTTTTCCATTAACTGTTTGAAATCCAGCCTTTTTCCTCTTACCTGGTTCAGTCTGTCCCATCGCATTCTGCTTCAAGCGCCTCGCTTGTTGGCTCTGCGCCTCTTCCAGGACGTCTGCGGTCCAGCTCGCCTGTGGAGAAACAAAGGAGACGTTTCCCCCCCATAAAAAAAAAAACCACGTGAACTAACGCTCAGAGGGCCAAGTTCCCATTAATCCTGCTGCGACTGCCAAGTGCCCAAACTGTGGAGCGCAGTCATGTTAACAAGTCACCGCGTCCAGCGATGACTGAGGGCTTGTTTTCTTTAAACAAAGGGAGCGTGCAGGTGTTTGTGGGATTAGATCATTTCAGCAACTTTACATCCAAAACCCAGGAATGTCTTAAATGTAGCAGCATGTTTATGTTAGCTCTCATCAACATGCTGACATATTAACGCTGTTCGCTTTGAATGCAGGATGATTAGTGGTTCCTTTCCTTAATGTCGTTTTTCCTGACCGGTTCTTCTCAGAGCTGACTAAGATTTCCAAGTGAATTGAAGTCCAACATTTACATCTTTGGAGATAGAAACTGGTTGGACTCGGTTCAAGAATAAAGGTTAACCTGGTTCTGTGCAAAAGTCTTCAATCTTTATGAAGGACAAAAATTGGTAACGTTACCACAAACTGTGCTGTTTTTAGTGAGACTTTCAGTGATCGAATGACACAAAGTGGGAGTAAAATCTGAAAAGTGTGGCTTGCATTTGTTTTCAGTCCACCAATAAATCAGCTCTTCATATAACCTGCTGAGTAAAGCTGAATCTTGTTAAGCTATAAGGGGATCCCTGCAGAATTGGGATTTGATTCCTGAGGGACATGGAGGAGCAAAATGTATGAATATATATATATAGATATCTATATATATATATATATATATATAGATATGAATATGAATGACCCTTGAAATAAATGTAACTTTTATTGATTTAATTAAAACATTTAATTGTAAAATGCAAATTAAAATAATTAAATACCCAATGAAATAAAGAAAAAAGCCAAAAAGTAAAATGAAACAATTTAATAAAGCTATGAAAACTTATATATAATAATTGTTTTTATTCTACACTTCAAGCCTTGGGATGGTAAGAGAAATACATCTGAGTGCGTTTTAAATGGTTACTAATTGTTAAAGAAAGTCCCCTTTGTTCGATGCGTTCACATGAAGGAAGGGAAACTTAAGATTCATGTTTGCTTCAGTTGATTCAAAACCGTCGTTAAAATGGATCAAATTTTCCACAATCATCTTCTGGTTTGTGAAAACCTGCCGGAGAAACAAGGGCCTGGGGTTTCTGGTCATGATCCAACTCATGAAGGATTGCAGTTTGACAGAAACCTCCCACCCTCCTCTGTGTTACAGAAGAGCCATCATCCTGTCAGAAACGCTGAAAAACGTTTGTGCTGTTGTGGTCTTTGAGTCCTCAGCCCTGAGCTTTGGTGTTTACACCGCCTGCGCTCACACCGAACACAATGACTCGGCTTTCATATTCTGCAGCGGCCTTGTGCCGGGAATCCAAACAGTCCTGCCCGTTTTCTCCGAATGCTGATGATGAATGAACGGGTGGCATGAATAGGCTCAGTGTTAACAGCACATGTTGGTCGTCCCGTGCGGCGCATTCACCGGCCGCTGTCCACCCTCTGCTCCCTCATTCCGTTTATGTCTCTGCTGCACGCTTTCCCAGAATGAACACGCCTCATTTTCCTCCAACTGGAGCTTCCCTGGAGACCAGGGAGCAGTCAGATGTTTCCAGCAGGTTCCCCCATCTGAGGGGAAAGTGGGCCTTTTCCTCCAGCAGGTCTGTCCTCCAGCTGTCAGACACCAGGGTTCCTACACAGCTTGGAAAAGGCCGGAATCAGATTTGGTTAAATGCTGCAGGAAAAAAAAAGGCGTGGAGGGAAAATATTTGAGCTTGGAAAAATCTTTGCATTTCCAGGAATGTTCCTTCTTTCTGCCTCGAGGCGTTTTCTTTTTTCTGTGCTTCCTTCATCCAATCTCTGTCTTTCTCCATTCAGATCTGCTGCCTTTCGTTGCCTCTTCCTTCCTTGTGTCCTTCCACCTTATACCCTTTCTTCTCCATGTTTCCTTGTGTCTTTCCTTTCTTGTATTCTATCCATTTTCTTCATCTCCTTCCCTTCCTGTAGGAATATCAGCAATAAATCTATAGTTTGGTGGTTTAAGGTAAAAACAAAGAAAAGGAAGCTTTGAAAAATTTTAATCTGGAAATGGTGAGAAATGCATCAAGATGTTGAACCCAGAGACCAACAGGAGGATGAAGCTCCTTCACTCAGACACCTGAGAGTCTAAACACTCTTCTTCTTTTCAAAGATGTTTAATTTGCTCAAACCAGCTGTGAAGAAGTGAAGGAATAAACTACACTCCCAGAGTTGTAAACAGCTACTGGAGTTTGACAGGTTTATGTTTTCCTTTTTCTCCGTAAATCTCCCAAAGCCAAAGATCCTTTATTTTCTCTTTAAATCAAGAAGCTATGAACTATTTTATTATTGCTTCAGAATCTCCGCATCACGATATTGAATCCTCAGAGTTTTTCCAAAGTGACACATTTCAAAAGAATGTCAATGAAAGCTCATTCAGGATGATGTAGAAGAACCAAGAACCTCTAAAGCTCTGCGTGTCTGAAACGCTCCAGTAAAGATCAGACTTCATTATTCAAGAAGACTCAAGAAAAAAAGAAGGGGAAAACCTCTGCTGACCAAAGTCAAAACACACAGGATGTCACATACTTCTCTAAAGCATCTGAATGATGCTAAAGACTTTTTAAATATTCTATCGACCGATGAGATAAAGGTGGATCTTCTTGGAAGCCGTGTTTCATGAGACTTTATTAATCCCTTGGGATTACTCCCTTTGGGAAATTGTATTTCCAGTAGCAGGAAAAAATGCACATACAAGAAAATAGAGGATGTTTAGGCACAGTATATACGATAGAAAAATAAAATCAATTAAATAAGATGTAGGAAGATGTATTGGGGGGATGAAGATAGACAAATAAATACAGAGGGCTATAGCAAAAACAATGACTTAAATGAACAGTTATATAGTGTATTACACTTGGATGGTTGAGGAAAGAGAGTGTCCAGATTAGAAAAAACCACAGCGAGTATCTACAGCTCCTTCACTTCTGTTCTCTTTATTTCCTGCTCCCCAGAGAGGAGTTATAGAGCCTGATGGCATGAGGGACAAAGGAGTTCCTGAGTCTGTTGGTCCTACATTTGGGAAGGAGCAGCCTCCCACTGAACAGGCTCCTCTGGTTGCTGATGCCGGTGTGCAGGGGATGACTGACATTGTCAACAATGTCCAGCAGTTTGTCCAGCTGCTCTCTGCCACCGTCACCAGTGAGTCCAGTTTCATGCCGACCACAGAGCCGGCCCGCCTGATCAGCTTATCCAGCCTGGAGGTGTCCTTCTTACATGTGCTGCCCCCCCCCCCACAGCACACCACAGTGTAAAAAAGGACGCTGCCAACCACATCTGATTCAAAAACAGTAAATCACAAGAACAAATCTGCAATCAGTCAAACATGGTGGAGGTTGTGTGATGGTCGCTTTGCTGCTTCAGGATCTGGTCGACTTCACTTTTTTTTTTTGTTTTGTTTTCAGATCCATGAGTTCTGTTCTGCAGCAGATCATCCTGATAGACAAGGTTTAGATAGTCCACTTCTGAAAGAGCTAAAACTGCTACTTAAATATGACTAATATACAGTTTAACTGAAAAGAAAGCATCCAGTTTGGCTAGTTTTAAAGTAAACTGCTGATGGCAGTAGTTGTTTACTGGTTTAAAGGGGCATGTTTGTTTTCCAGGCAGAGCCACGCTGCTTCATGTTGCTTTTAAACCTAATAAATGAAATCATGAATGAAAAACCTCTGCTGTCATTTCTCTCACATTTAAATATCGTTGGTGATCTGAAATATTTGGGACGAGAGGAAGAAATACATTTTCCCATTAGAGTTTATATTATCTGACCTCCAAAGAATTGTAATTTGATGACAGCTTAGTTATTTATCCTCAGCTGCAGATTCCCTACAAAATCAAATGTACATTTTAAATATTTCCTCCATCAGATGACAGAGTGATGGTTTTCATCTCAGTTGTACCAAAGTCTCCATGGTGAATGGTGGGAAGGATCTAATCTTACCTCCATAGTCTCCCTGCTGGAGGCAGAGGTCAGCTGAGCTTCACACGGCTCTGCTCCTCTTCCTCCTCAGCAGAGGAATTCAAGCTGGGGACACAGAAGCTTCAAGAAGGAAATTAATCAGTGAGGATCTGCTCAGAGATCAAACACAGAGTTTAGACTCGCCACTCATCCTGCACAGCTGCTGCAGCTGACGGCTGCCAGCGACGACACACAGCATTATATAACTCTTTAAAATGTTTTGACATCCGCCGCCTCTCCTGCGTTCAGACGTGCCAAGTGGGGGTCTGCACACTTAGCTACAGTCACATCGGAGCAGGGAGCTTCCACAGCAGCCGTAGACCTTAAACCGCTTCCTGCTGCAAAGGTCTCCGGTTCACACGGCGACTTGGAAAGGCCTGCGTTCCCATCTGGTGACAGCAGCCCTCAGGAACCGGACAGGTAACGTGTTTCTGACTCTTTTTTTAATAAACCATCATAATGTTGGATTTAAAAATCTTTACTAACATAGATTTAGTGCTGAAGTTGTCTAGACATGTATGGTTTATGATTATGAAATTTTACAGCCAGGATTTGGTTTAGATCCGTGATATTGGTACAAATATATACTTTAAAGGGACATAAAGTCCTGTTATGACTTGAAATTTTTATGCCAGATTTTCTGGAAGATCAACAGGCCAGCATCCTGCTGGTGCATCATTTATTGTGTTTTTAATGCTATTTTCTGCACTAAGTCTGTTAGTAAATAAAGCCTTTTTCATTAACACCACATCCTGAGCAGAGGTATGATACTGTAGGAAGGTAGTTCTCTTTGGTTTTGATGCTTGCTGCTGGGATCAGGAGCATTGAATCCTCTGGATGTTATTGTCTGTGTGGATGGGAGACATTAATCAAAGTCTAATTTGTGTTTCTGTTGATAATCATGTTAATTATGATCAAGACATCAGGCTGTTGTTCTGAACCAATAAAGCTTTCAGCCTAATATATAATAAAATAAAAAGAAAACACAGCTGGAGTGTTTCTCTGCTTTGTTGGAGGTCTTTATTTTCATTTGAGATTAGAGCAAATTTATGAGCTGCTGAGGCCAAAATCTACATGATCCCAGTTTTTTTTTCCTTCTTTCTTAAATTTGTCCACTAAGAACATCTAGAGCTCTTATCACGGACCACCAGCACATCACTCGCTGGCCCAGAGTCCTGCCAGTAAGTGTGACCTGGTGAAACCAGGTCCAGTTTGTTTCCTTTAGACGAGCTGCTGAACCCCCGTCACCACCATCACTGCATCCACAGACGGTGACTACATGCTCAGTCTGCTGCTCCCACCGCCTCGATGACAGACTCTAGCTCCCATCCACAGCATCACTTTACCCTGTTAGGAGATTTGCTGCTCTTATTGGGGCTTTAAGGGGGAAACATTTAAAAAAAAAAAAAATAATCACCAGCTAGAAAGGTTGAAATGTGGTTTTATGAGAGGAGGAAAGACAAGGCGGTTTCCTTTTCACTCCTTGACTAAAAGATTTCTTCTTTCTAAACATTTTCACAAACTATGGTTCAGTTGAAGGAGTGTTTGTTGGACCAACAAAATGACATTTTAATATAAAAACCTGAAAACCCATAAATGGGCGATTCTCCAACTATTAAAGATTTTGTTGCCCCTGGAGAAAAAAAGACAAAACAAAAAAGTTTTCTGTTAATGCTGCCTTTACCAGACTCAAAGAAATGTAAATTACTATTGGTTTTATAAAATATGTTTGGATATCAAGTATTCTTGCTATAAGTCTTTTGTCACTTGGCCTAGTTTTGGTCTCTTAGTCCCACAAAACTGAAATTTAACAGTAACTTTACTGACAAATATCACAGAAATTCCTTAAGTAAATATTCTGTGTTTGGAAGATATTATTAATTTTTAATAAAAAGAACACCTGCCCCTATAGATTACTGTTATTTCCACCACATAACATAATCTTTAACTTTAGTTTTCCAGCAACCACATCAGCTCTCGTGTGGTTTAGAGCTGATGGCAGCAGAGTCCATGAAAGGAAGGGAAGCTAGAAAAACATCAAGGTTAAGTTTAGCAAAACCAAGAGTTAACTGGTCGTTTAAAAACGTCTCATATTCCTTTTGAATGTACAAATAAGGCGGAAAATATATCGTCTATTTTGAGTACATTTTATACCAAATCTAAAACAGATCAACATGCTAATAGGTCATGAGATTTTAAAACATTGCTACTACATTTCATTCCATTAGAACCACTATCAGTTCATGTTTCTACACATTGTGATGAAGCAGAACAAATCAAAATATGAGAGATTTTCTGAAAAAGGACCAAATTTGACTGTAGTTTGAGAGTCACCTCTCAGGCCTGCCTGATCTTCATGGGAGAGAGGTTGGAAGAAATGTGTGAGCAGTCATCCAAAGATCATTTAGGGGACAGAGAAAACATCTAGAAGCAGATCTGGTCACATGATATTAAAGCTGAACTTCCTGAGCGTGCAGGAGTGCACAACCCATGTACGGAGGCCTTAGTCCTGGACGCGGGCGACCCGGGTTCGAATCCGGTCTTTGGACCTTTCTCGCATGTCTCTCCACCCCTTTCCTGATGCCTACCATCTGAAAAACGAACTGCTAGTGCCATAAAAACTCAAAAAACAAAAAAACTGAACTTCCTGCCTTTAGCCAAGTGACTAAGCTGCACATCCATGCTGAAACAAGGTGACGGCAGCATCATGCTGTGGGGGATGAACTGAGATTGGAAGAACGGTGAAAGAAAACCGGAAGCTGGAAAAGACTTGAGACTGAGCGTGGAGAGAGAACAGCTGTATGTTCGCCAACCGTGATGTTAATGATGTCAGACCCTCTGGAAGCAGCTTCCTGTCCGGTCGTCCTCCAGTTCCAGTTACTCCTTATAGTAACTTGAGTTTACCACCTGTTCATTCAGGTGTTTCTACCCGTTCAATCTAAAGTGTGCAGCTCATCACAGCCGCTTCCCAGAATGTTACAGGAAAGTCCCCCACTATCCCGCTCTACGCGTGTAAGGCGGGTACAGACCTGCCCTTTACCATGTAAAACATCATTAATAAACAGTGATATTGGTGTTTGTTTGTTTTTGGTCATAAAACTAATAAAATGCAGGTAGGCCTGCTGCTAAAGTGTAAAAAAAAAAAACTGTTTATCAGCTATAAAGATTTTCACAAAGCACCACATTTGGTGGAAACAAAGGTCCTGGTTCACATAAGGACACGCAGTCAAACGGTGGATTCCTGTGAACAATCAGATCTTAACTACATTTCGCAAACAGCGGTACTTGCTTTAAAAGTTTACTCCATGTTGAAAACATTACTTCCCTTAAAGTCTAAATGAAATCATTTGAAACCAGAACCTTTTTTCCTTCATCTTTTTTCTCTCAGTATTCTGTCTTTTTTCCTCCAAGGAATTATTTGTAATGGCCGTTTTATTTATTCTGATGGAAGTTTTTTTTTTTGTGACGACTGTAGCAGACCTCCGAGCCTTCATCTAAAGCAGCCGGAGAGCTTTATTATTATTCTTAGATAATGAACTAGGAGATGTTTGGTTGGAGGAACCAGGAAGTAAATAATAGTACGAAGTGTGACTTTGAACAGAGACAAATGTTCCTCGTACCTGCTGTTAAACCCAGCTGTGATTTATGAAGATGTACAGGAAGTAGGATAAAGACGAGGTGAGCATGACTAAAGACTCCCTCCTGTTTGGATGATCACACCTTGAGGAATGTGGCCCCCGCAGCGTGGAGCCGTGTCGATGATGTTCTGGGATCAGGGTGGCAGGGATGAAGTTCAAACACAGAGAGGCCCAGGACTTTGTTCCTGGAGATCCGGAAACACTAAAGCTTGTTAAACCGTGTGCCGTGACAAGAGCGTGCAGGAATGTGAAGAGGAGGAATTGATTATTAAATATGTCTGGTCCAGAAACTCACGTGGGTTCGTTTCATGATGGGAGCCGACAGGCAGCAAATCACCTCTAATAGCTGCTGGCTTTAGATGTTTCCTTCTCTCCGTCAATCCAACATCTGATGCAGAAAACAACTGCCGGTCGTTTCCGACATCGTCTCCAAACCACTTTTACACAGGAAGCATTGTTTAACCAAACATGACCATACCCAGATCAACCTAATCCACTGTTGAAAAACACTAGAAACCCACAATGAAATCAAATACATTCCTCTGCAGCGAGGAGTCGTTTTACAAGAATCAGGGTTTGAGATGGTTTCATTGCTGACTGAGTTTTGAGAAACAGCAGGAAAAGGAAAATACTCTGAGGACTTTCAGAGATTAACAACTTTCGGATTCATCAGTATAGAAACATCAAAGAGCTTGATGACAAATCAAAAAGCAACGTTTTACTCCAACCTCCACTAGTATTAAAACAACCAGAGCCTTTAAACATCTTATGGAGTGAAAACTTTAGACAAGGCCGTCCAACCGACCGGCAGCAGCAGTCTTTGAGCAGCCAAGACGGTGACTCTGGAGGAGCTGCAGGGATCAGCAGCTCAGGTGAGATGATCACTAAACTGTCTGCTCTACACATGTGGCCCCAAAGAAACACAAGGAGGACGTTGGTGGCAGGAAGGAAACATGCTGGCGGCCATTTTGAAAAGGAGCAGCAAATGTGTATTGAAGGATCTGATCAGATCAACAACAAGTACATTAAACACAGCATCCCTGCTGAAATATATCAACCTAAAGGCTGCTTATCGCTTCATCTTCAGCAGGTCATAATCCACCTGCTAAAATGGATGTTTTCAAAAAACCATCTGAATTAATGTTTAACTTTTGTTGTCCACATAAGATTATGATTTTTTTTTTAAGAACAAGGAAAAATAAAGCAAATATGACAAATAAATGTTGTTATTATTTGGGTTCAAGTTAAATAAGAATTTTAACACAGTAAAACTGTTGACAAATAACTAAAGCACTGGATAGAAACGAATCATTCCACATTTTAATAACCTGAACTTTGCCGCTCATAACTTCTATTAATCATCTTCCTGGAGGATGCAAACATTTCAGGCTATTTTAAACATCTTTAAAATCAGCTGAATTTGCAATGACGCTCTACTACTTTAAGCTTTTAATGTTGGAAATGTTCAAATGCAGGATTTTGCTGAGCAGCATCCCAACCATGAGCCACTTGGTTTTACCCTTAAAGAGATTTTTAGGTAAAATAAACACTTTCTTTAGTCTCCAATATGTCTTTATTCTGTATTGAAGGGAGCAGAAACAAATGATACAAAACCAGAATGTGATCAATTCCTTGAGTGGCCAATGAGCAGCCGGGAGAGGAAGGAAGGATGTGAGAGAGGTAGAGAAGCAGGGATGAGGATGAAGAGACACAGCAGGGAGCAAAGTGTTGCTGTCTGATGTCTTCCTGTGTCTGAGGAGAGAAAAAAAAACAAACAGAACAAAAACTTTAACTGATCGAGTTAAACTCTAGGAGTAAAATAATTACATCCAATCTGCAGATTACAGGGAATTCATTTTAATCTCACTCTGACCTGCATTTCTAAAAACTTTTGTCGTCCGCCACGGTCCAAATGGAAGCCTAATCAGACCTGAACATGTTCTGTGTGTTTAATCTGAGCCAAAGAAACCAGCTTCAGTTCTTGGCTCTTAGTTCTGTCCTTCTATCCAAACCAAACCCATGAGGTCAGCCACAACATGCTCTCTGCCGCCGTTAAACCTCCACATCCTCGCAGAGGACGGTCCGAAGCCCTAATCTGGTCACTGACACCTCATTGGTCCTGTCACACGCAACAGTGAACTCCCACATGGGAGGCCGGCGGCGGCCGCTCCAACACAAACGCCTCCAGCAGCCAGGACTCCTCACGCCGTTTGAAGATCCTGGAGTTTCTGCTGCCGTTTAAAGATGGCAGAGGAGCATTTGTTCCTCCCATGTTGGGTTTAAACCAGTTTGGCTTTCAGGAAACGCCACAAACAGAGCATTGTGCTTCATCCGGCTACGTTCCTTCCTATCAAGTCTCTCTGCTGTCTCGTAATTATTAACAGTCCTGGATTAAAAATGAAACATTCTGAGCATGAATGAAAACATGATCGAGCTGCATTTATAAGTGTCATCATTAACTGTAGCAGCATCGGAGCCTAACAGTCTGAAAGAAAACTAAACTCACCCTCATTATCTTTGTCATTTGTTTTTAAATTAAGTCATAATAGCATCGAGTTATTTAACATATTTTCATATTTTCATAACATAATTCAGATTTTTTATTTTTATTTTCTGGATGTTACTTTGGTATTTATGTCGATTTTATGTTTTCCAACCAATGATGATGATGAGGCGCCATGTTTAGCCTTTAGCCAGTAGCAACCCTGCACCCAACTCAACCTTAAACAGTTATGCTGTTTAAGCTTTGCTTCTAACAAAACAAATAAAATAAACGCATTGGTATTAAAAGGGGGGATATCGGGGGGGCGCTGGTGAGCAAGATATGGAGTAGGACGCATTCTTCAGAGCTCCTGCAAAACCCGACTTAATTACAAACGAAAAGGGAAAAAAACAGCTTTGACCACGCTGATATCTGTGGATATACTGAAGAGGAAACCTTAGGACCATAAATAAG
>JAUZNJ010095141.1:0-21937 GCA_034780135.1 Jordanella pulchra
AGATAGATAGATAGATAGATAGATAGATAGATAGATAGATAGATAGATAGATAGATAGATAGATAGATAGATATTATTTTCCTTTAATTAATACTTTATTTATTTCTTGAAAAATCTCTAAATGACTCCAATGACTCCCGGCTTTGGTTAGTTATACTGCTCTTTGTCTCTCCTCAGCACAAGGGATCGCAAAGATTACTGTGTGGTTTATCATAGCGAGTAGTTGCAACTGCCATCCGATCCCACATTTTAGCGACCTATTTGAACGCCGCAGTGGTAGGTTATTCAAGTCACTACTGTACTGTATTATTATAAGATCCGCAAATACAATATATAGTAACACGTATCTCATCACTCCTTCATGTTTCGGGTTTCCAATTAGGTTGAGAAAGAGAAGTTATGACTTACCAAAAGTTAGGAGCATAGACAGATAAACTCCCCACTGATCCATGACGGTCTGTAATTCAGGCTCAGCCTCAGAGCTTTAACATCTACAGCGGGATATTCCTGCTGCGCATTTGGGAATCCTTGTTGCACAGAGATTTTCTCCTCAACCACTCTGCTGAGAGTTTTTGGTTTCTTTTAACTACAGTCCAATAAGTGCATTCCGAGTCGTTTTCACTGTCACGTTTTTGCGCAAAGGAAAAGCCATGCGTGATGTTGCCAGTGGAAATTGTCCTGCTCGCTGAACGGTCTGCCGGGTTGAGAGCCTTCTGTTGCGCATCTACGTGGTCTCTGAAGTCCTTGAGTCCGCTGCTGGAGAGATGCTGAGCGCAAGGAGCTGTCGGAGGAGGGGGAATGGGGAGTGCATGAGTATTCTGGTCACACAGTTAATACTTGGCTGTGATTGTGGGGTTTTTTTTCTGTGTTAAAAGGTGGCTTATGTTAGTTTTGCAAATGAGAACACATTTTTCTTTCTCTTACATAAATCTAGTGTACCTGCATAGTTTAAAAAAATCAAAATCTTTATACTTTGAGCTGCTTATAGTGTTCGCTGTCTTATCTGTTGCTTTTCTTTCCACGCACATTTTTTTCAGATTAGCAATAAGTAGGCTTTCAGAACCAAACCCACCCTTTATGAACATGTAGTCCTTGTTATATCACCTCTCCTTAAAAAGTGACTTCAGTTTATCTACACAAACCAAGCCCAGAGTACTGTCAGACCAATCAATCAAGAAATCACATAGACAGCACCAGCCTGAGGACATGAACAAGTTTAAACGATCTTAACAAGCAACACTTATTGCCCTGACAGATAGGAACTCCAGAATATATGAAAAAAAAAACAGTTTCAAAGTTTGGGAACCACAGCAAAAGAAATGACCCACAAAAGGAATAATAAACCTTCCCAGGAGTGGCCAGTCTACATATATTGACTCAAACTGCATTCATAACGACGGTCACCAAAGAACCAGGACTCACATCTAAAGTAATGCAGATTCACCATCCTCCATTAAAGTCAGTGTTCATGATTTGCTAGTAAAAGAAGGGACTGGATTCAAAAGGTTCAGGAAGGAAAAGTGGCACAGCAATTCAGAAGAAGGATACCATAGTGGTTCCTCTCTTAAGGAAAATTTCATATCTGGCTTATGCGTAATGATGTCAGCAAGTCCACCTCTGCATATGAAGATACCAAAGAATGTTCTTTGGATTCTCTGAATCAAAGCTTAAAGATACATTATGAAGTTTTTATTGAAAAAATATCTTTAAAATAGCCTCTTTATTTGACCCCTTACAACTAAAACATTTTTTGATGAGCAGACTGACACCTCAGTAGTTCAGCACCGATGCTTCTACAAGCCTGTAACATATTTTCCTTAATTTATTTCAGGTCGGAAGTTCCTGCGCTTTTTGGCGGATGTGACGTCACACACGTCCATGTTGTGCCTGACCTAGAAAAGAATTGAAGCCTTATATTCAAGATAGATTTTGAGGATATTCAGAAGCAGCTGGCATCCAGGTCAACTCAGACACCACCTATAACTCCAGGTAAGGTAAAAGAAGTAAAAATATAATAATATTGATAAGCTACGAGAACAAGCAGAAAAGTGCTGCAGTTCTATGGCCACAGGTGGTAGTGTTATTAGAAAACTCTGTAAACTTACATAAGGCCTCTTTTAACTTAAATCAGTATTAGATTTGGCGGAACAGTTTATTCATGTTTAAAAATCTTGCAGTGAGTTTGAATAATAAATGCATACATCCACTGATTGCCTCTACTGTTTTTAACACTGTGTATTGTTGATTTGTTTGTTGTACAGTGTCCTTTGATGATGGGAAAGGCACTTATTATTGTGAGCAACTATTAGGAAGATTTGTAATAAATAAATTTTATTTTTATTAATAATATAAATATAAACTATTTTACAAGTTTACCTTAGTTCATATTGAAATGTGCTTGATTATCTGAAAGTGAGTGAGAAAATTGCAAATTGTAAATCTGTAAGGGAGCAAACACTATTCTAAAGCAACGTGTTATGTAAGCTTTGCTTATGGACAGCCTACAGTATTTGTGATTGTATACTTTTCTTAAATATGTTTTAACACTATAAGTGGTTTGCCTTCTTTGTCATCCCAATTCCTTTCTTTATCTCTGTTTCTGACTCAAGGTCTAACACTAGTTTTCTTACATAAAGCATTTTGTGCTAAGAAAAAACATTGAATAAAAGAGAAAACAACATTAACAGATACTTAAAGTAGAAGGTAATACAAAGTGTCAAAAGGATTATTGTAGGGCACAACTGTTTGGTGCAAGTTTGTTTTCCTTTAGCAAATTGACCCTAAGCCCCCACTTTTGCATTCTGTGCTGACAGAGGTCTAACAGGGCACCAAGAAAACTAAACGATTAATGACAAGGCAAGATGAAGAAGAAAAATTAACACTGATATTGTCAGAAGAGTTGTTTTGGAACATTGTTGACAAAAAACAATTTCCTGTTTTGGGTGCTAATGAGTAATAATAAATTGCAATAAATTTTATTAAGTAGTAACTAATAGAATGAAGGGGAATAAAGACAACTGAATAACTTACTTTCTACACTTGTGTTTCCTTCACAACCATAAATTTTTTTTGACAATTACTGTAAAAACATAAAAAAAATAAATATCTCTAAATTAAACAAAAACATCTATTCAAAAGCAAGACAACTTGTTAGACACAAACTGTGCTTTCAGAAGCTTTTTTATTTTATTTTATGTTGTTTTACATAAAAGGTAAAACACTTGGCTTATGAAGTAGTAAAGGATCTAATTCATTTCTTTATTCTCTTTTGAAAACCAAAAAGCTAAAGGCTCATGGAGTTTGTAAATGTAAGCAAAGCTGCTGAGGAGCAGACAACAACGGGCCTCCATGTTGGCTCAACCAGGCTCTGCGTGTGTGCTTTACTGTAAGCATCTGCATGTTGCCTACTGATCAACCCAAAGGCCCAAAAGGATGATCCAGCTTTATACAAAGATGGACAAAGACAGCAGAATAGCCATTTCATTCTGTCAGTTCAATCACTGTTTCCACACTCTGTATTGCTGCTCTGCTGCAGTTTTCCACTGGACAACTTTAGAAACATTATGAGAAGAATTTTTACTTATTATTTTACTTATTTTTACTTTCTGCTGAGGAATCAAACTGCAAAGACTATAACTGTACAATGTTTTTGCACCTTAGAGATTTTGCTTTTCACTCTAACAAGCTCTCTATACAAGAATATTGGAAACAATATATTAACACCCCTGTTGGGACTGAGGAGAAATGCACTAAAGCTGCTCTTTGCATCTTAAAAGCGAAACTCTGTGTCACTGGAAAACACTTGATAAAGTGTATATTTGCACTGTACACCTGCAATTCAAACTAACACAAAAAAGCAGAAAAAACGCATGATGTATAGTGAGAAATAGAAAGGAGTTGGATTGCTTCAACCCATTTAAAGCCTTTGAAATCTTTCCCACTTGCTGTTTTATTGAGGAGCAGTACTGATGTGATCTTTGTAAGCTCAACTTTAAGCTTTCTTGCAGGACATTTATAAAACTACAAATCTTAAGGTCTTATATTATTTTTTGTTATCCGTATGACTGCATGTTTTGTTCATTCTATAATAATTTCTTATTTAGAAAGGAAGTTGCTTTGTAAATGAGGGAGATAGGTGGTTCTCAAACTCAAAATGATTATCTTTGTTTGTGAGCCAAAGCACTAAGGGAAGAAGATTAGTAATATACATACAATTATTTCTGTGTCAAAGCACCAGAGCAGTTAATCTTTTCAGAACCAAATAAAAGCCCCCCCTAACCCACCTCTCTATTTAGTTTCCTCTTTTTTAAAGGTAAATCATCCTGTTTATGAGTCATTTCCCTTGGAGGAACTCTGTTGTTCAAATCTGTTTCAATACTAGTTCAAATATCTCTCTCATTATTACCAGAATCCAAATATTGTTTTTTTTTTCTTTAAACATTGATTGTAAAATCATTGTGGAAGATGTGCTCATTTTCCATGCATCAGAATACAGCCAGTATGAATGGATGCCCCCATAATACTCCTGATGTAGGTCTTGTGTGCTGAATCTGAGTAGTCTTTATCCATTCAGACTGCATACACATGGATGATTCCAGTCAAATCGTGATCACATCGCTGGAAAAGAACATAAAGAACATAAAGAAAGGCAAGGTACACAAATGTGGCGAACAGCTGAAGCTCTCCAACATAAAACCTCAAACATATATCAAGGTGTGCGCATTAGTACATGTGAAGAAATGTTTTTGTTCATTTCTGTGAGCATGAGGATACAGAAATAGTTTTTCAAGAAAAGCAGTTTGATTTAAAAAAAATAACAAAACCCCGACAATTATTACAGAAGCCTTAAAAGAGGTCAAATGAACCAACTAAAATCAAGGCAAAAATCAAGGTGTCAACATAACAAAACCTTAAACTAAATGTTCAAACAAATTCACTGAACTACTAAACAAGGAGCAAACCAACAACAGTATACAACCATATACACTAGATATACTGAGGAGGAAAGGGAAACATCTTCACACATTTAACTCACAACATTAACTAAACCGTTAAAAAACCCAAGTGACTGATAACTAAAGACAACTAACAAAACAAGCAAATCACAAAGGGAAAGGAAATTATGCCTTGTTTTACAGACTGCTTGGTCCTGCCCCATGGTGGAACTCAACATGGTATCACCCAATCAGCCATTCAATCACTGCCGTTCCTGTTCCAGTTGCACCTTTCAATAAACTGTTAAACTGTTTTAAATTCTGGGTCCTCAGTTCCTCCCACTATTTGGCTAAAGAGTCCCTGCTGATCTGCTGTCCCCCAGTGTATGAAGAAGGAAAGAAAAAAACATAAGGTTAGATGAAATGTGCATATACAAATTTATATAAATAGTTAACACCAATAAGATTAAAAGAAAGTTTAAAAAAAATCCTCTAAAGAACTTTTACTGAGGAAAGTAAAATTGAATCACAGAACTGTATACAACAGGTAATACAAATATTTTTACATATCCACACTGGTTATATTAGCACTCAGTTGACCGGTATTTAAAAAACAAGAACAATCAAAACTTCTGTCACATACAATAGGTAAATATTATGTTATCAGTATATCATATAAATGAAAATAAATTACAATGAAAACTTAGGTCTTAAAGTTCAGTTTCCAGCAATATAAATAGATATAACCCCTCCAATACTGATATAGTTTAGCCATCACATATATTGTATATCATCCTTTTAACAAGCCAGAAAAAGCAAACTGTGACTGTTGTTTACATAAAAATGTGTGTCTTAAGATAACTGCATAGAGCATTCAGCCCACACAGTGATCCAAAAGGCACAGTACCACATCTTGAAATTAAAATACATAATACCTCATTATACACACTAGCACTGACAGGTTCAGATTTTTGCATATGTTTACTGTTACCTCCTCATAATCCTCAGTTTACCAGTCAGTGACATATGCAAACAAACATTTAAGAACATATAGATTATTTGGATTAGTAGTTGCAGTCATATGCAATATTAAGGTGAAAGTCTCACACTTATGTTAGGGTCTTAATGATGTACTTTTTAAATTTCGGTTTTGGGGAGACCATTTCAGAAGTTTAATGTTGGCCCGTTGTATCCAATCCAAAACCAGATTCTGTTTGTTTGGGTTGTCCTGTTAAAACCATCCAAATTCTAACTATCATGTCATTGATTTATGGAAGGTTGAGTCACAGTCAAACAAATCCTGAGCATGATGCTGCCACCACAATGCTTGTCAGCTGTTGCAGTGATTATAGGGCTTGACCTGGACAGCCAGACTGACAAAAATACTAAATGAACATTCTTCACAAGCTATGCAAGTTCCACCCCTGTCAAGTGAAACACCTTTTTGTGCGTCACAGTATAGCTCAAGCATTTCTGCTCGGCAGAGCAGAGGAATTGCATTACCCTGACTTCACCAAATTTATGTATCTGTTCCCAATTCTGTGGTAGGTTTAGAGAGGTGATAAGGTTATCCAGGAAAATTTATCACAGATTTCCTGATGCTCTCAGTGGACAAAAATAATTAGTCAACACCTGGAACAACAGCTACATGTTTTAAGTTATCTCCGGGGGTTAAGTGAATGTGAGTGAAAACAGTGAGACATGTGGGTGAACACAAGTGCATCAGTGTTTTTCTAACTCTTAGGGGTGAATTTACAGTGCTCCCTACACGTGTCTTTTCAATTGAGAGGCCCTCAACAGATGTTTTTTGGAAGCAATGGTCCCGTGGGACTAAAATGTGTCATAAGGTAAATATCAACATGTTCTGCAGGTCTGTGATCCGAATGATTTGGTCAAATTCAATGAAATGTCAACTAGTGCATCTAAAACAAAGAGCAGGTTTAGAAATAGAGAAAATGTTTTAATTTGACATTAAAAAGATGATTTATAATATAGTTTTAAATGCATTTAGTAAACAAAATGGTTTTGGCACGGTAAGGCTTATTTTATTCGAAGTGTTTACTAGATGCAAATAGATAAGGATAATTTAATAAAGTTAAGTGGAATGGTTCAGCTTAATGAATATGTTATATCTGAAATACAGCATAATTTTTCAACATTTTGTCATGTACTGTAAATTTCAATGTATTTTTATTTTATTTTAATCTATATACCAATAGAAATACAAATCTCAAATATGGATGAAAGAATATGGATGTTACATGCTCTATCACTGCACCACTATCGCACTTATTAATTTCAAATCGAACAATATTCTCAGGCAAAGACATTTCAGCCAAAGGAGAGAAAACCAAACCAAAGATAAGTTTTTTTGTTTTTTGTTTTTTCAGTGTAACACGGATTGTTCAGGTATAATTATTCATACCAGTGCGTTTGGAAGCAGACTGACCTCAGAAAGGGGGTCTCAGTCTGGTTGTTTGGTCTGGACCAGAGTTCACTGGACATTAATGGCTAGACTTTATCATCCATGTTATCAGACTGTACGCCGTCAGTCTATGTAGCATGAGGTATTTTCTAAACAGCAGATGATAGAAATTTGAATCTTTAAATGTAAAAACCTGGTTTGAGGTATCTGGTACGACGATTTTTCTAGGAAGGGCAAACCTTGTCATTTTTATGTAAAAAAGAAAAAATAAAGTCTGTGACATTAAATGCCACTTAAACAAAGTTTTTGGTTGCAGTGAAACACAATACAGAAAAAAAGACATTTTTTTGCCAAGAACTGCAAAGAGTCACATGAGTAAGTCCTATTTGTTTTGTTTATTATGGCTTGGGATAATTAGTAACTGATATAATAATTTTTTTCCTGTCTTGAGATTTTTTTAGAATAAACATTTCAACAACAAACAAACAATAAAAGAAGCTTCATTCTTATTTTATATTTTTATTAGTAACATATGAGAGCGATTTACATTCCTAAGATGTGTTATTTGTGAAATTCAAAAAAAGTATATTTATTAAAAGTTAAAAGCAGGGTTGTTCAATAAAAAATGTGCCTTCCACTTCCCTTTCATAGTCTTCATCTGGCAACACTTTGAAGTTATGCAGTTTCAGTCTTTTACGTTCTCCTGAAATAGCTGTCCCAGTTTTGTTGTTACCTTCTGTCTGTAGGGGTTTACTTGATGTCTGATTATCATAGTGTGCAATGAAAGATGTATTCCATCTTTTGACATGGATCTGTTTCCAGAAGAAGGCGTTCTGCTCATGCTTTAACATTAAAATACACTGTATAAATTCAGCTGACAAGTCCATATGGTTTCAACACTTTGGAGAGTACGCCGCTAATACACACAGACTCCCACAAACTTGCAGATATGTAGAGCATATAAATCATCATTCCTGTCCTGTTTTCTTCTTTAAAGATTTATTAAAAGAATTTTAGGGTGATCACAAAATACGCAGACTGAAAATAGTTAAGTGGACTGTATCCTAAGGGCCTTTATCATTAACAATGAACTTTTGTATTACAGCTAACGCAGGGCATCAGGGTAAAAGAATTTTTTTAAAAAAGAGTGATTTTTAATTCTGTAATTGTTTTAAAAGGTAGCACAGTAAATATAAAGATAACAGTCAGAATGGCAAGAAAAACAACACAAATTGCAGCAAAAGGATTGAAATGTTGACAAAAATATTTTAGAAATGTTAAGAAAAATGTTAAGATGGAGGGGGGAGAAATTGAAAAAGGAATGACCATAAGGTCGAAATGATATATTTGCCAGGTAGACACTACAAAATCCATGCATTGCGTTAATGAGCTAGTACAGAAATTTAATTTAGAATAAGATTGAAGATCTTTGAGCGTATAAACATCCCATCCTTTAGAAGAACACAGAAGCTACGACATTCTACCTTTTCCAATTAATTCTCTGAATTTTGATTTTAAGGGTGAGGGTTTGCAAAAGGGATTATTAAATTAGTTCTCAACATCAATAAAGAACACTAGTTTTTGACTTGTTTCTGAAAGGAATAAAAGAAAAGAAATCCACCAAAAATCCATCGTATTTTTCATTTCAGGTGACTCTTAGTCCTTTCTTTAAGATTCATGGCAATATAGCATCCAATGTAGACAGTTGCAGTTACAGGGACATAAATTTACTGGGATCTATTTTGCTTTGCAATTTTATTTTCTGGGCTCTTAGTGTTTTCCTGTATTTAATCATAAAATAGTTTGCAATTTTTTTTTCTTTCTTCTTAGCCCACTTTGGTCCCACACTTGAATAAACATTTTCTGAAATGTAGGATTAGAATAATGCTAAACTTAAGTGTCTTAAATTATGAGTCTGCAGTCAGCTTCCCTCCTGCAGGGTAAGTGTTGTGTTTATTTGTTATGTGGGTAGAATAGGGTAAGGAATTAAAATCAATGTGAAGAAAGAGGTGTGCTGCAAAACAAAAGCGCTTCAGTGAACTTGATTAAACAGATTTAATGCCTGGACTTGTCATCTCTTCGCCTCAGCCTCTGAGGCTCAGCTGCCATGTCTCATTTTGCTTATGACAAGTGACACGGTTACAGAGGGTGACTGATAAATTGAATGGTTTTATTCTGATTTTAATAAGCTGATTGAAAACAAAAACTTAGATGTAAAACAAGTTATTAAAAGTAAATTAAAAAAAATTGTTCACCTGTACTGATTTGGATAAATTTATAAAAAACTAGACAACAGGTATCTCTAAAACACAGCAGAGAGGCAGGCATTGATTATACATTGATTATATAATTAAACTATAATTTCTGCCAAGGAGGACTCTATATAAACCTCTTGCTGTATCTGATTATTTCTATGTAAGCTAAAAACAAAGGTTGTTCTTTATATCAACAGCGAATAACTCTACTAACTTATTAAAACTCCTAATTTACTCTAATATTAGTCAATGACATGTAAAGACATCTTTTACTTGTCTCTTAAGCTTTATGACTTTAAATGATCCAGTTCTATAGAGTGCAGATTCCAATCAGAGTGTAGAGCAGATAATTGATTGCTGTATCACATAAAAAAATGGATCCTACAGTTGACGGTGAGCTGTGTACTAACACTGACCTGTCCAGGACACTGTTTCACTGATGCTGTCGGAACAGGTCATATGTGTCCCCCTTGGACAAATGGGCAAATAGGACAATAAGGGGACAAGATCAGATGATGGAAAAGGCTAAAATACAAACCATTGATATTCTCAGGGATTTTTTTCTATGCAAACACTTTAGCTACAGTTATAGTTCTGGTTTAAATAAAACACAGTTTCTTCAAAAACATTTTTCGTGTGTGTTTTTAAATGGAAGAAAACTATTGTGGGAGTCCTCACACAACACTGATGCTTTGCATATTTATTCTGCTATTTCAGTTTCTATTGTTTTGTGACTCTTTATTTTTTATTTTGGACAGTGTTGGATATGGTGTCATTTAAGCAAAGTAACACTTGCTCACCAGTGTTACTAAGCAACAGACAGAAGAACAGGTATGATTTTGGTTTGGTTTAAAAAATACTTTATTGAAACAAGATTTACTACCACTGTAGCTTGTTAAGTCTAAAGAGGTTTCTGAATTTGGGTGGGACAGCAGCCGGTTTGTATTTATATCTGAATCGCACCAGGATCTGTTTGGAAGTTGACCAGGACGACTTCAAAATGTAGGTCTTGGTCTGTTTATCTGGTTTGGACCAGAATTTGCTTCATTCACAACTACACAAAAGGTCTGCACCAAAAGAGGGAAATGAACTCTGGTCCATTTAAAATGGACTAAATGTGACAGGTGTCCTTATTTGCTGCAGGGTAAATATCTAAAGTTTAGAGTCAGTTTTAAGAGGGAGAATTAAGCTGTTATTCAGGAAATTAGCCTGTGTTGTGTAGAAGAAAATAGGCCCATTTCCAAGCTCTTCAAGTGCTCACTGATGAGCACTGTTTGTTGATACATATCTAAAGGGCACAGAGCAGCATTTATTTTCTAAATCAGAGAGGCTGGATTTTTATGGGTGAATTTACACTTAAAACCAGATATTTACCTCCACTGTTTGAAAACACACATAGCCTTTTTATTATTTTTATCAAGAAAATATTTTTTACCAGCTAAGGTCATTTATTATAACCAAAATTGTTATTTTTGTTAAATGTTATAATCAGTTATTTAAACCAGAGGTTCACAAAGCGTGACATTATCATTTGGGCTTCCATGAATAGTCTATAGAAACATTAAGACAAAGGTCTCTCTATCTATCAGCACTAACTAATCAAAAGCTAAGCTAAATAAAACAGTAACAGTTCATACTAATTTAATTCTTGATGAGGCGTAAAGAAATGTGATTTAGTTTATGTATTATATGCAAATATTTATCTTTAACTGCATATAATTATTAACTAGCTGATTTTTTTCACATAAATGATTAATGTTAAGAATGAGCGGCTCCTACAGATCAGCCATTGATTCGGTCCTTCAGGTCCATGGCAGAAGCATTTTGGCCTTCATCTCACACAGTATTCAGCCTATAGCTTTTCTTGTACAGTCTTGCATTACTTATCCTCGCCCGAGGTCTTCATGAATATTGCACTAGTCCATGCCCTATAGTAAACTCTGTGTTGTAAGGAATGTATCCTATTAGTTTATGAATAATTTATAAGGATTATGAAAAATAGTTATTTATGTTCAGTAAGGTTTTCTTAAACTAATTCGAGATTAAACTTTTGTTAAAATCAAATGTAGTACCAGCACAATTTTTTTTTAGGTAGAAATACGTGTCACTATTGTGTCTTGTACTTAGCATTGAACATTCCCCATAACTTTCTATCCTGGGAGAGGATTTCTATTTAGGGACTTTGATGTCCATTTCTAAAAATGTAAAACACTCAAATTTGGGGATTAAAATGAGGTTTGAAAAGGTGAAAATCTCTAATATTGGTTTTGACCATGCAGTTTTACCAGGTGCCTGTAAAAATACAAGTAATACACATATACAAATATATTTTATATAAAAAACATACTCTCAAAGGGAAAATGTCTGAAGCACACTAGCAGAAATCTATGAATTACTCGGTGGAAGAGCCCTCTTTGTAATGTCAGCTTCAGTATGTTCTGTAGGTAAGCTGTTCACATGTATTTCTGTGGAATTTTGACCCACTCTTTTACACAACCTACCCTTAAATCTTTAAGGTTCTGTTGTTCCCTTTATACAATCTGATCTTCAGTTATTTTGCTAATTGTTTTTTAAACTGACTACAAAAGTGACTTACTGGAGCCTTCTAGTAGTTTTACTCCCTTTGAGACTAATTAGAAGCTTCCCTGGATATGTATTTAGGACTGTTGAGTTTTTTGGGAAATCCTCAATGATTTCATGTTAAGATTTTTATCAAAAATGTCCAGGTGCATCTAATGATTTATCAATCCTGACAGTCTTGATGCCTGCCAGTCCTGTATGGTGTTAGATAGGTAAAGCACTGTCTCAGGAGTTCTAAGATGGACAAAAAAATACATTTTGCTGTGTAATTGCAGACTATTTTTGGTTGTTTGGGGAATAATTGTGTCAATGAAGACTACAGTCGAAACATGTGAATGTGTATATGTATGTTTATGTTTACATATACTTTATTTGCTCACTAGATTGACTTTTGGAAAAGCATGGAACCATAAGTTAAGTAGGAACTGAGAGGATTATTAATTGGGACTTTATGCCTCTTCACCTTTCTATAGTCCTCGGACCAGGTATCTCATTTACACTGAGACCACACCAAAACAAGAAAGAGATGTGCACAAAAAAATGGTAAAATGAGACTGCTGAGAATCTACAATAATGACAAAATTCAGACCAAAACATTGCAGATCCACTACATCTATCACAACTAAATACTTCAAATAGAAAACAGGAGATTCAGGAGAAAATTCAGGAACTCAGGCCAAGGAGTCTTTCAGTCATACAGACCAGAAAGTTTTGCTTTGGCATAAAATTGTTAATCACCACAGGACCATTTACTTAAGAAAAAGAAACAGTCATTGAGTAAAATAACTGCAACAGATAGTCTTATTAAGCAAAACCTCCATCTAAGTGAAGGACAAACATTTGGCAGAGGGATATGGAGATTAATTTCTCTGTTTCTCAGGGGCTCTTTAGTCTCGTTAAGTTAAAACCCAGACATTTTCCACATTGGAGCTGCAGTGAAGTACAAATATGGTTGCCTCACGTCAAATATTATCTTAACTTGTTCGCTCTGGGTTCATTGAACAACAGAGAGCCATTTGAATATGACAGTAAGTGTCTTGTGTCTAGTAAGTGTTTAGTAATCTTAAACGCTAACATTTATCTAACATCTTTCCAATTTGATAAGGTATTCGTTCACCACATTCAATAGCTGTAACTTATTGGAGTAAATTCTTGACTAAATTCTTAATGTATTTAATATTATTCTTGGTCATCCAATATAAAGTCCTATTAAACCGCCCACTACATAAAATGTGATGTCTGAGGTCAGCAAAAATGCTCATCTTTCCTAATCATACCTTCTGTTTACCATGAAAAACCAGATTGCAATTAAAGATCCCTTCATTCTTGGAGAACATAAACCCAGAATTAAGTATAGATACAATAAATAAACAGGAAATTCCTTAATAAATTACTTGTCAGTTGAAGACACCAAAAAATATTGTCATGACTTTAACCTCACTCTGCTTACAGCAGTTCCACTCCAAAGCTACCAATGTAAAATTACTCACACAACTCACAGGAAGCATTATAAATAATAAGGCAATTTGCTGTGGGTGTCATCCCTTCTCACTTTAATAAATAACTCCTCTAGCTCTGCAGTTTCAGTTCTTCCAGTGTAATTCTTGCATTTGATTTCTATGTATGAAATCACAACTGTAGCAGATGGCACCGTTTACAATTTTCAAGATATGAATAAACGTTTATTAGGCCTTTCATTTTTTTCATTCTTTTTTAGCAATTTGTAACCTTAGTGTATTCCTGTGCAGTATTATAGACTCTTTATTCCCATCTGCTCCAAGTTAATATAAACCTTGTTAGTTAAAATCAGTTTGGGTATTTATTTTTCTCTGTGGCTCAGATAGCCTCACACCCCATGCTCTCAAACGTGAATGGCATTTTTCCATTTATATATAGGTCCCACATTCTCTGCATATATCTCCTCTGTATAGATATAGATATATAGATATATACAATTACGTTTAAGTTGGATTCACTAGGGTCCCTTCTTACCAGTGAACTGACAAAACAAATCTCAACCATTTCTTATAGTCTTGATTAAGTAATTTAATTCATTTTCTGTATTTTTCAAACACCCTGGTTAGTCAGTGTATTGTCCATAAAATGAAGCTCCTTTCTTCCAGACTGTGGTTTCAGTAAGGGAAGAAAACTGAAGTTTTGTTTAATCATAGGAAAACCACAACATTTTGTTTGATGCAAGCCTTGATCCAGTTTCCCTCTGCATATAACTGAAGTGTGAATATTTAAAAAAAAAAAAGGTGTGATTCTGTAGGCACTTGAATCCTTGCTTTTCACTCTATCCGAACATGCATTCACCATCTGAGATGAGGAATTGCAATCTAAACCCTACACATTAGATGATTTTAGCAATAGATCCCAACACATTCTTCACTCTGTGCACAGTTACTTAGATCCAGGAAGTACATCCTCGCTCTCCTGGAGAGGGAGAGTGAATGGAAAGATTCAGGACCTGCTAGGCTAAAGAAGGATTACATCCCACAGTCTCGTGGGGAGACAGACACAGATGCTTCATTGATCCTGCTGATAAACACTGAATGGCTGGAGTGTCAGGTTCCCAAAACGGAAACAGTGAGGTAGCCAGAGATGAGGTTCGCAGCCCTGCATGTGGGATTTATAGATAAGCCGGTAGGATATAGAATTAGCAGAACTAATTTTCACAATTTGTCCATAATTCACTTAACTTTGTTACTGGATTGTATTTAATGGAAACATTAACGTAATGAGTGACAGACCTGGATTTAGTGTCTTTTTCGGCGCTGTGTGTGGCCGGGTGTATCAAGCACAGCAGAATTTAGAGTTTTTTAGATTTTATCTTCACTTAGCTCATAAAAATATGTTTGAAAGAAATTTTTAAATAGGTTATTCTTAAAATGCAGCCAAAAAAGACATGGAGAAAAATGGCGCATTCCATTTTAAATTTAACATAAAAATGCAAAACGTTGTAATTTTAAAAGTCTGCTATTTGCCACCAGCTCCGCTTCAAAGACCAACATTGCATCCATATATATTAAAATGGTTTTCTAACTTTCCTCTTAAAAATGTGAGAGACCTTTTAACATCAAAATGACACACTTAGAGACAATGAAGACAATGCATCCTCAAATACTGATGTGCTTTGAGCACAGAGACATTAGATGTTACATAACAACCAACAGTCTTTTTTTTCAATAAGGGCAATTTTCTTTTTCTCACTGAGATTCTCAAATAAGGAAATGCTACTCTGTTAAATGATATCTACAAGCAAAATGTACCTCATATATCTTTTGTTGTGACCAGGGACCCCAATGTGTAAAATTGAAATAAAAAGCACACATAGATAAACAGGAAAATTGCTGTTTTTGAAAAATACTGAAAAGCTCCTGACCACTTTTTTTTAACCTGAAGATAATTGTGCTTGTGTCAGTTACAGCACATCACTTACTTACCTATTCACTGCACATTATAGTGTCAAACGCGTGTATATTAGATTTTTTTTCCATTACCTGTAATACCATTTTAGTAATGCATTTATGATAAAAAGGTAAAAATCATAATAATAGATTGATAGAAAAAAATTTTTTTAATTCAACTGAAGGTTTTGCTTTATTAATGCTGACTGTTATATTGATGGTGGTTTCGGAATAAATTCCTAAAAGGCCTTTTTATCTGATGCATTATAATGAACAAACTTAAAAACCTTCAGAGAATTTACCCAGTGGAACCGGACTCCTGCTGCTCACGGACAAGAGATGCCTTCATAGACGGACAAGATGCAGTGCCGTGGAGAAGCATAACAAGCTCACCCTTCCTGCTCCGATTTTCGCAGCATGACACCACTGTAGTGTTTTCATGAAGCGTAGCAGTGGCCACCCATCAGGTAAGAAGAGGGGTCCAACAGGCCCTGATGAATTAAGGGTACTTTTATTGGCTCTCCAGGGAGGTCTGCTGATTGCCTGCAGCACTACTAATTGATTGAGTGCAAGGTCACAAACTGAGTGACAGAGGGTGAAGAAAGGAATTTCCTGTTTCTACATCTATAATTCATTTGCTTCCTGTGTGCGTAGGAGAGAGGGTGTTTGTCTTTGTGCAGAAATACATTTACTAATTCAAACGCACCATATGTACATAGGTGTTCTATACCATTTAATTGCAGTATTGTGGAAGAGGTCTTGGGTTACACATTTTCTTTTCAAAAAATATACTTCATATTCTTTTGACATGAGGAGAGTTACCAAGGTTTCATTTTCATTTTTTTCCCTCATGGTCATTATGGTCGTTGATGGCTTTTATCTCCAACCCACTTTCACATTGCTTCTTATTTTGCCTGGAATATTTGCACTTCTGAAAAAAAAATACATTGCTCTCAATATGCAGAACTGGATTACATATTGTGAAAAAAAAATAAAGTCAGACATTGATAGGTGAAGTACTTTCTACATGATTTGTCTTTGTTTTGTTTAGAGAGAATGTACTGCGGTGATAGGTGCTTTATGTATAGTGTGCTATTGCATTAGGTCAGAGTAAATCTGGGGGACACAAAGCACACACAGTTTTATTTATTTATCTATTTTACAAAAACCTGTTAGCCTGCATCTCACTTTTACAGAGAGAACCCAGTCTGCATAGATGGGGGAGAAACCATCAAACCCAAGCTCATTCAGACTCAAACAAACCTTTATAAAATTTCTTAACTAGGTGTGGACACAATTAAATAGTGTGAACAGATCACTGCCATGATTGTAAATGTTGCCAACAACCAATAGAGAAGAGAAATGGGAAATAACATCAGATGTGAAACTCTAAAACTATAGAGCCTTATAAATATATTAATGCATACAAGAGTAGATACAAACCACAAAGTTATTAGAATCAGTATGTAATGCAATAACTTCACACTTCAAACTGTTGTGTATTGTTCTGTAAACACACAACCAACTGGCTGTAACCCTTCATACACATATGTATAAATATGAGTATTTTCTTATGTTATTATTATTTCTTATATTTTTCATCGGTCTATGCTGACAGCACTGTAAGAGGAGAGATTCCAAGTTGGATCTTTGTCTGTTTGTTTGTCTGTTTTCAAAATAGCAAAAAAGTTCTGGACAAATTTGCTGAAATTATCAAAGAATGTATGTATTGTGACCGGCAACAATTCATTATATTTTGATGATGGTCCCTATCACCATCTGGATCCAGGATTTTCTTTAAAGATTCTGTGAACACAGGTATTAACTTATGGTGGAAGTCACAATATGTCGGAGGAAATTAGCTACTTGGTGGAGGTCTGTGCTTTTCTATTTATTATTATTATTATAAAAAAACAACAAATGTATTAATCAGTGGTTTGTGGTTACTATAAAATAATTATTCAATTAACATCTCTGGCCAACTGCCGGTTAATAAAAAAACCGAAATGACAAATAAACGTTTTATGCATAAGAATTTACTTCAGCTGATCAGCACTAGAGGTTAAGGGAGAAGCAGTTGTGTGTTTATATTACTGCCACCCACTGGATTGAAGGTGTTCCGCAGCGTCTCTCTGGTTGAATGTCCTGGCAAAGCACGATGATGAATTATCCAGGCAATAAAAACCCTGGGGCTTTAAATCCAAGGGCTTTCAATGGGAAAGGGGCTATTGTGAACACCGAGTCTTTTTAAAATCTTTAGTTTCCCCCCATTGTAACTCTACTTTGATGCTTTTCTTTATTTTCCCCACATAAAGCCAACAGCCTGCGGATAAAAGTTTAATGCTGTGTATAAAATCCATGAGTTCTTCCACAAGTTAAAATAACTGTTATCTCTATTAGTCAGAGGGTTGATCAGACTGCTCTCCAGTTGCAACAACTACAAGATTTTGGCATGCATGATTATTTTCACCATTGCAGACTGAGCATCTTTGTAGCAGAGCCTTAAATCAACAAATGGCATTACAGGGTAATTGCAGCCTCTGTCAGAGGAGACTATGAACTTCCACTCAGAGACACAACCTTTGCTTAAAATGTCCTTTCTGCCCAGGGTGCAAACATCTCGAACAGCAACCTGCTGTCAAAGAGAGAATATAAAAGTCATTTAATGAGTCATTTAAAACTGTGGCTTTGAGATCACAAACATGAGCATTTGTGTATAGAAGTGTCTACAAAGGAGATGTGCAGTAGAAATTAGTGCAATAAATCAAGTGTGTGTTGTAAGACTTATTTAAAGAGGAATGTGAAAAACTTTGGGTTTTCTTTCACTGTTTCTTATTTTCTGGTGCACATTTATTGTCTGTGTTTAGCTGTTTTTGTATATCTTTCATCACTCATGTTCAGTCATATAGTATTTATTACCTGTGTACCATCTAAAAGCTGGCATATTTAAAATTGTTTTAAATTAATAATAATTTCATCCTTGTGTTATTTGACTATTAATTCTTACTAATTTCCTATAGCTACAAGATTAATTTAGCTGTTTTTCTTCTTTTAGTCCGTTAGGGTCGTTCACTTTCATTTGGACTGTAACTTGAAGCCATACTGGCTGTGATCAAAAAGTATAGTTTAAATTTCCCGATTATTTCTTTTCTCTTTAGCAAATTGAAGAATCCTCATCGTAGTTATTTAAATCAGCTTTATATGACCAAAATGCCCCATCATAAAATATTTATTTATAGTATTGCATTTTTTATGAAAAGAATTTAAAGAAAATAACTGATCTTCTGTTTATCATTTAAAAGTACACCAAAGGGTTTTTAAGCAGCAAATCTGTATATGGAAGGTTTTTGTGGGACTCAAATCCAGGCATACAGGAGAATCTGCACACATTGATGCTGCTGGTACCTAAAATCTCACAGAAATATCCTGTCATGTCTCTTTTTAGAAACACCATAACTGATTCTATGCAAAACTTAGAAAATGTATTTTCCCAAGCAGATGTGTTAAAAACTTTTTTAGGCTTCATGTGAAATGTACAGAATAAAAAAGCCAAACGCGGTTGTGTTATACAAATACAAGCTGTCCAAATCAGCTCTCTGCCAACACTCTCCAGTGTCCTTTGAAGGTCCGATGGATTTCGCTCTGGTGTCTAAAGCATTTATATCCAGCCACACTTACAGACCACCAGCTTCATGAAAGAAGGCTTTGTTTTGGCTCTCCTCCACAATGCTTGAGCCGATTACAGTTAAGACAACATGTTTGCATTGTACAATCTGTGACACAGTTCATCAAGTAAGCAAAATAATTTAAGGTCTTCTAACAGCTATAAAGTGTCTTCTGTGACCCGAGAGGCAGCAGAAACCTAAAACTCATTTTTTTTTTAAAAGAAGAAAAATCTGGTTTCCCTTTTAACCCAATGACAAAATTGTGAAGTAATTCTTCTTAATTGTAAAACTATTTTATTATTAAATTACCCGAGTCAAGTAAAACAACAGGCATTAAATCATGAATGTGTGAAGTAGCCTACTGTAGTTTTTTTAATTGAAAAGATGTGAAACAGTGAACACAAAGTAAAAAAAAAGAGAATGTTAAGATTAAATACTGGTGTTTCACAATGTGCAAGCTTCAACCAGAAAAAAAATAGTAGTGGTTCAGCCCAAGACTTCAAACAGCCTGAAGCAACTGTGCTATCACCACCACGCACAAAAAGGGCAATTTCCAATCGTATTAAAGAAAAACATCTGTCACTTCAGGGGCCTTCATTGCATGTCGCACTAAACAGGTTTATGCTAACAAAAAAAAGCATATTTCTTCAGAGGATCCAAGGCAGAAATATGGCGATCCATGTGGGATTTGTTGAGGGACTTTGCTTCCACTGAGGTTTAGGTCTTAATCTCATTTCCAGCTTCTGCTTCAGATTATCTTTTTGTTCTTGTACATTCAAAACTTTAAAGGTTTTTAAGTAAAGCTCAGAGCAAAAACAAGCAGACTTTCAGATTTCTGGCTTAAAAAGATGTTGACTATATCACACCGTAAAGAGATTCATCTGATTCAGCAGCTTATCTAAGTTAGACTTATGAAACATAAATTTAGCTTGCATTGCAGACTAATGTACTAAAATGACTCTATGTGGGCCCTGAAAGAACATGCATTGGAAGAGATTGGTAAACATAATCTTCTCCTAACCTTGTTAAAACACAGACATTGTCGAAGGTACTTAAAAAAATTTCCTTTACTATTAAGGTAAAAGAGCTTACATAATTCTAAATAATGCTTTGAAATAAATGCAGAAAAAATGTTGACTTCTTTATGATAAAACATGCGTGTTGGTGTTGGGCGTCCGTTAAAACCTGCTGGACAATTCAGAGAGGGAAAGCATCTTGTTTTTTTGTGTGTTTTTGTCTGTGGCCTCTTTGTTTAAACAAGAAAGGTCTACAAGGGTGCACTCTCTACAGAGTGTGGTTTTTGGCTCTCCTTCTTGATTTTCATAATTCATGAAAGGGTGTCTAAATGTTTTGCTCACATCACCTGCTCTGTGTTTGCTATAATAAACAAGAAAATGTTTTCCCTTTCCCTGCATCCATGAACCAGGAAGCATTGATTCAGTTCATATTAAAAATGATGTTCCACTGACTCTTTCCATGCAACTCTTGATGTCTGCGTTTCACATTTTGTAGCCAAATGTTTTAGTCATTTGGAGCGTTACCAGGTAAAGATGGAAGAATTAGAAAAAATCCCAGCAATCAGGGACGCACCTCCGGACGGTCGGTAAATTTTGCTGCTTGTGTAACATTTTACCTCTATTATAAGAGAGCAGGGAACAAATGTCAGCAAACCCTGGCAAACTGCTAATGTTGCTGAAACTACATCCACATTAATATACAGTTTTGAATCATGTGATGTTTCAGATGAAACTGCTCTACATCTTTGTGTATATGTGGGTGTCATATACACAAGTCAAATTCTCATGCTTTGGAGAAAAAATCAGGGCATGAAAAGGGATCCAAATGAGCTCCTCGAGGACTGTAGTTTGAAACCTCTGCCTCTAAGGTAATCATCTGCTTTTTTCGGTTTGATCTATGTATAAAACTTTCAGTGACCCTGAGCCACTTCTATGCAGTATTACATTCTTTTAGTCATGATCTAAATATCTTTACCAATTAAGGGCCTGAAGGTATTAAATGAGTATACAGAGTTGCTTTTTGGCTTGGCTCTTTCTTCACTACAACATTCATATGTACATTTCCTGCTCCTTTCATCATCAGTCCTAAAGAAGATTTTTCAGCATCCTCTTCAGTCAGAAGCAAATCTCAAAGCCGGAGGTAACCACCAATCCAAAACTGATGAGCTCAGACTTGAAGACAAGGACCTTACCTCTGTACTGGATGCTTTCCATTTGGCTTCAAAACACTGGAGTGTCCCTTAAATGTCATTGCTTTATGAAAACCAACAAAACTAGATTATCAGCATAAGCAAAGCAAAAGCCCCAAGTTGCTCCATCCTTTCCATGGCTATGGCCTAATGGTTGCTCGAAAGGAGACAAATTCTCTCAGTGAAAAAAAAAATACCTCATTGCAGCAAAAATAGTGACATAGCCACAGGTCACCTTTTTATGGTAGCCACATTGAATATTGTTGTTATCAGTGTTGTATAAAGTACTGAAATCTCAGAGTCAAGTAAAAGTATAGGTACGACTTTGGTAAAAGTCCAAGTCACTGACTGAAATGCTACTCGAGTTAAAGTCTTAAAGTATCCAAAACGTCTTGTACTTAAGTATGGAAATTACTGTAAAAATGGATGTACTCAAGTAATGTAATGAAAAGTATAAGTAAA
>JAUZNJ010095152.1:0-13718 GCA_034780135.1 Jordanella pulchra
GCAGCAGTAACCTGAATGCTGTTGGCATTCAGTATGAGAAAGTTTAGATTATACCATGTACTTCATAATCCCCAGGTATAACACCAGAGAAAAGGGCATCTTATTGTGCACAGGGCTTAGGTATAATCTTCTACCATAAGCGAACCCCTGAATAAATTAATGGAATTTTGTTTTACATTTCTATATGAAATCTCTCTTAGAAAAAATATTAGACATCTATTAAAATAAAGAATACAATTATAAAAAAAAATAAATTAAACGATTTTTAACAACAAATTCATTTTGATAAGATTCTGATTAGTTGTACATTTCTGCTATTAAAATGGGGATCTGATAGTATCAGTAGGTTTTGACTTTCAGGCATTAATTTTAATGAACTATGTTCCTTTCTTATAGTTTACCTAAACAGGCTTTTTTTTTTTCTTTTTTTCTTTAATTTTCTTCTCTTTCTATCGTGTTTTGCTTTTTTATAACATAAATTGTTCCTCAAAAGGCAGATAAGAAAATAATGAGACTCCCTCATCCATGTTTCTTTAAGAGCCTGCTGAGGTGAGGGAGGGGTGGGAATATCCTGCTTGTGGTGTTCCCTGTGAGGCCGCTAGGCGCGTCTCTGCTCCATGAAAGCCTACAACAGGGTCTGTGGAGCTGGAGGAGTTGTGAAGGGGAGGAGGAGGGGGAGGAAGCCAGAGCGAGGGAGAGAGGACGCTGTTCTATCAGCCAAGTGCACCCTGAATCGTGAGGAGCGGACGATGGGGGAAAATTCTGTCTCCTGTTTCCCTTCCTCCTAAATCCTCTTCATTAAGATGTAGACCAGTGTACGTCCAGAAACCCAGAGCCTGCTGGTCACAGGGGATTATCATTTTTACAACAGTTCTTAGTACAGAACAAAACACATTTTGGATTTACGGCGCACTTGTTCTGGACTAATGGGGGTCTTTTTCATTTCTTTCCGTGCGTGTGAATGTGTTGGACCGCATCTGACCTGAGTTTTTATCTCTGGAGTGAAGTGAAGTGTACCAGTCTGATTTCCAAACGCTGGAGCGTGCGGATTCTCTTCCCTATGTTGCTTTTGGGATGACTGGACCTTATCCTAACGGGACGTAACGCAAAGAGGAATATAGTGTGAGGCAAGAAAAAACGCAACGAATGGGGATCGTATCTAACGGTAAATACACGGCTAGACTCAGTTCTGTAATGTCCAGGAAGCATGAAGACATTTGGCTTTGGGGCTTTAATATTTTTTCAGTGAAATCAAGCAGCTAAGATGGAGTGGGCTGATGTTTAGATCTTGACAGCTTTCACAGCAGAATTAGTATGGAGAAGTGTTGGTGGGTAAGTTAATTACGCTGTCACTGGCTTGGAAAAAAAGAGAAGTCACACGTCTGTATTTTGGGTTTTGGAAAGGCTTGGGATCCTTATTGGGAACCGTAAGGAAATTCACCTCTTTCCCCATTTCCTTCTGACTGCCACTTTTGAATCCCTTGCGCTGCGAGCGCATGGACGCACAGAGTTGCGCACTCTCCCAATGCCCGCTGCGTAAAACAGCCGCGTTAGAAAACCAAGCTCTGGATCTGCAAAGATCGGCTGGGAGTTTGCGTTTAGAAATACCATTCGCAATGTGTGGAACCCCGATAATACAGCATCATTCAGTGTGTCCTTTGCCTCTTGCAGAGTGGGAGTCTTCTGTCACTGTTCAGGTTAAACCATCCATCCAACCATTTTGGAGATTAAGCTGTCGTACTGATGGATTTTAGAGAAATGTGCATTTTTTTTTACTATTGCTCTCGCACTGGATCGGTGTTCTAAAGAAGGCAAAGCTCCAATCAGGCGTATTGTCAGATAGTTTAGAGTAACTACAGAGGTCTCTCTGCCTTCTCCCTGACTAAGAAGGGGATGGAAGAAAGTTGCGCCTGTCGGCCACTGCGGGGGCACCATCACCATATAAAACTGAATGAATGCAGTAGTTGTGAGAGTGTGTGTTCATCAGTGTGTGCACACCTCAACTACTTTTGTCACACATTGACGAGAAGGATGGAAAAGGTTGGATATGTTGTTTCCAACATGAAAAACATGAGCCTATTGAAGATGTAGCTTTTTATGACATCCAGAAGGCTCCATGTTTTTTTTTTTTCTCAGTCTGCTAAATGACCTAAGCACCAAATTCAGTCAGCCCATGAACCATTTTAGAAACAAATGTAACCTTAACAAACAGTAAAATGATTTATGAAATAGACCTATTGCTTCTACATTAAATTAGGAAGATATGCAAACTTAAAATAAGCTTTACAAAAATAATTCATGTAACAGCTCGTTTTTAACTCACTTATACAGGCATATTTAAGGAGAGTAAGTGATGGACAAAACAGATGAATAATAAGTAAGCATAAGGACCCTAAACAGTAGTTCTTAGGTGCAAATGCACAAAATGGCAAATGTACATTTATGTACAAGAATTTCTGTTCTATTTGTGTATTATTTAATTTTTGTTGAAATAATATTTTGTTTCTGCATATGCATTGAAATATAGATTATTCCATGAAACCAGGATTTCAACCTGGATCGTTGTTGCTGAGAGGCAGAAAAGCTGCTGTAGCACTCCCCTCCTTCAGTGCTAAAATATTCAGCCCAGTTAAGAGTCAGTGGAATAGCAAAAGCCATGATAACATGTGACAGGAAATATTTTCCTGGCAGTGTGATGAAAATAAGATCTGCCACTGACCTTTATAATCAACTTTTCATTTTCTTATTTTTAAATGTTCTTATTCTAATGTACATGCACACCCCCCCCACACACACACACCCACACATATATATATATACATATATATATATGTGTGGGTGTGTGTATGTATGTATGTATATATACTTATATATATATAGTTTTTTACAATTTTTTTCTGGTGCTTTTTGTTGAAAGATGGAAGAAGGGCCCAGTCTGTCCCAGGGGCTCTGGTCTACTTATCTCAGCCCTAAAAGAAAATCTCTGCTGTCCTCATCGATGTCTTCTACTTATGATATTGCTCCCCTGATTAATGCAATCCCTTTTCTGCCTCTCTTCAGTCATTATCCACTGTTTCCACACATATACCGCTACCATTTGATGACTTTCCTGTTAGGTTACATTCAGTTAGTTGTTTTTTATTACTGATATTTCTGAGGAGGGCATTCCATTTTACTGTTGTCTTGTAACATGTTATGCATTTATGGCTGGCTGGTGAAATTGCTGTATTGATACATTGTGCATTGAGCCTTCTAGCTGTGTGCAGCCAGTGATGTTTACCATAGTTTTAGTAAATCATTCCTTACCTAGCTGTCAGAGACATGGCATTGCTACTGGCCACCTTCCCTCCTGACTAAACCGATCATGATGATGATTTGGTCTCGTTCTGCAGACCTGAGGTTACAATAAGCTTTGTGCAGTGTCACAGAGTGCACATTTTTACTTCCAGTGCGTCACATATGGCTGCTCTGTCAGCTCCAGGAGCCATCAAATTGTAATGTGCTGGCTTCTCTTTACTGCATTTTCAATGTGGTGCATTAACTTTGTAATAGGTTGTATATTAAACCAGACTATGATCTTCTCCCTCACATAACAACCTACGTAGTTTGGGTCCTTCTCTTAAACCAAAAAGGTGGCAAAACAACTATTTTCTCATATAAGCCTTTAAATGCAGCCTTAAGACGAAACTCTGTTTTTAAACCCACAACTTGTTTCATCACTGGCCTAATTTCATCCACATAAATACTATGTAGATCAGCGGAAACTTCCTGCAAATCTCACGGGTTCGACATTGTTGTGCTTTAGAATTACTCATGTTGCATTTCTCTTGCAAGAACATTATACCATATTTAAATGCAGATTTTTTAAAGTCTTGAAAAGATGTGACAGTACAATCAAAACTTAGATGAATATCTAAACTATTTGACATTTATGCCCCCCAAAAAGTTTGATTTGACTGACCCAGTTTATAGCTGGTTCCTTGAACCATTAGTTTTATTTTACGTTGATCAGAATAAAAAGATGATTACCAGGCTGGACAAAAGGGAAGACTTTTAATAATAACTTAAAGTCTTTTTAAAGGTTACAGTGCATGTCTTAAGATGATTTTTCATGTCTGTGGCTCTCACTCTTAATATTAAAAATGTTAAATGCTTTAAGTCTCTCCAGAAGTAAGTAGTAAATAATGGCGTAATTAGGTCTAATATTTTGCACATTTTATAGTTACCTTTTTTTTTGTTGGGGTTGAATTTTTGGTGTTTTGGATCAGTGGTTTATAAAAACTGCAGAATGCTCTTTCTTTGAAGGTCTAATTATGCTTTAATCAGGCAGTGAGGAAACCATTACAGTAATCGAAATTTGCATCTTTCTTTACTGAAACAGCAAGAAATAGATTAGGTATCGATGGGAAGGACATAGATGTTTTTATTCAGCTAAAGGAAAAAGCTTCTTTCTTTATTTCTTGTCAAAGTGCTGTTCCTGCTTGTATTCACCTTGCCATTTTTAATGGTTAGTAACAAGGATAAAGGAAAGAATATCAAATTCAGATTATAAACTAGTAAAAGAGACAGATGTCATAATAAACCAGCTATAGTACAATTACATAACCAGCTTAGTTGTTGCCTCATGTTAGGGTAGGTTCAAGGCACTCGTATAAATCATTTAAAATTTCTACAATGTGAAGGACCAGCTTAAAAATAGCAACCTTATGCAGGATACAAAACATTTTAGACCTTTAATGATTCTTGAAAAAAAGCCATAGTTTTATTTTTTCCACAATTATTAAATCACAGTGTTTATGTTTTTCTGGTTTGCATCTTTCAAATTATGATCCCAACAAGTTATTATGCTTTCTGTGTCCGTGTGAAACAAAATAACTTTAAGTAATGATTTTTTTCCCCTAAAAAATGAGACATATTCAGAATATGATGGACTTCAGGAACTCTGTGTGACTTAGCTGGTTTGCTGGTTACTGCATATTTTGCTCACTTTTATTTATGATTTGTGTCAAGTTAAATAGTGTTAATTTCATTATGGAATACTGAGTCAATAAACTCCCCCTACATTACAGTGTTATTAATTATTCACTGTTTGTATGTGTTTCTCTTGTTAGATTTAAAGCCTCACTTTTCAGTTCTTTCTACTAGACCAAACATGGCCACCTTTATAGTGGATGCATGAATGTAGGCATTGATGAAAGAGCTACAAACTTATTGAAGTGTTGCAGGGATATTTCCCAATATTGTTACTGTCACACATCAAATATGTCCTTTGCACTATCTTTATTCAATTTAACTGTAATGTCATGCAGGTCATCAGAGAAAAACTTCTAATTGAAGAGTGATGAAGCATCCAAACAGCAGAAACACTTGGAGACTGGCTTGAAAGGAATCTGCAAAAGAGGCAGTGCATGGAGTTTTCTAATGATCAAATGATACATCACAATCAAAGATAGGAAATCTTGAGAGCTTCATAAAGGACAAAAATAAGATTTATATAGTCCTTTAAAACAGCCAACTATATAACCAAGATGCATAACAATTAATTTATAACAATCATTTAAAAATAGATAAAACAATGAAAACATAATTAGTCGATCTGATAAATTAATAATAATGAAAAAGATAGAAATTTAGAATTAAATGTCACAATGAGTATTTACAGCCTTGCTGAATACATCGTCTTATGTTTGGATTTATAAATAGTCCAGGTCAGTGGTTGAGCCTATGGTTATTTCCACAGTCGTATGGCACCAAGAGTACTCTGAACAAGATTCCACAGGATGCCCTCATGGTAATTTCTGTCCTTTCCATTCATAAGCTTTGTAGTTAGTCCCTTATAAATCTTGATCTTTGGAGACAAGAACCACATCTTAAAAGAAAAAAGAGTTCCGTTCCTAAAACTGAGGGACTATGGGATTGCAACTAGTTGCAGAATCTCATCTCAACGTTGTTCAGCTCAGAGAAGTTTTAATCTTTATTGTATCTTGAAGGAACTTTAACAAACTTCACATTTTGTGAACCTTTAACATAAAAAGGTAGAAAACATTCAAGCAATTGATGATTGTTCAAAATCTCCACAAGGGTCTTGGAAGGAAACCCTGAAATTAAATGTGATGGAAGCCAGGGTAGCACATGCACTGGGGGACATGTAAACTCCAAGCGGAAAGACCCTGTGCCAGGAATGGAACCTTTTTGTTGCAAGGAAACAGCGCTACAGACTGTCCCATATGTGTAGTCTTTTTAAAGACATAAGTTTACATTATTAGCTTCTAATATTTATTAAATCTAACCTTCAGTGGGCAAAAAATCATCAATATAATATAGGTAATATTGGTGTAAGATAGGAAAATTTATCTATGCCTATGATATTACGTTGCTCAACCTAAATCTCAACCAAAGATAGAGACACTCAGTTGCATGCTGAAGGGGTGAGCACGTTCTTAGGGCAGCAAAAACAGACATCTCTGAAAATGTTGTGGCACTTCTGAAGTTATATTTTAGAAAAATGTCTGACAAAGATTTCAGGTTTCCTCAGTTGGATACTTGCCTAATATCATTGTCAAAAGTTAGTTTGTGTCATAAATTCTATCCGACCTCAATGATTTGCCGCTCACTTCTATCCAATCAATGAGTGAAGTCAATCACTAGAATCTGTTCACCAAACATTAATGGTTCTTTTACTTTAAAAATAGACAATAAGCATACTATACTGTTAGTGGCATTAAGTGTGCTAACCATATAACTTTAATGAAGTCTTTAAGTTTTAAGTTCCAAACAGCTAATAAAGGTAACAAACATCAGATAAAGTTTTCAGCATCTCATCTTACTTTATTTTGAAGTTCTTGTAACCGTGAGTCGTCAGCTTGGATGAAAAAATGAAGTATTATGACTCTGGACTTGGATAAAAAATCCATTGCTCATGAAAAATACCTAAAAAAATTTTCTGTTACATTTCAAATCCTTTTTATCTCAGTTCATCAGTATACTATATCAGTAAGTGACACCACTCCATTTTCAGTCCAATTATCATACTGCATGAATTAGGTCGTAATTGGTTTACACTTTAGTATAGGCCAAACAGTGCAAACCCATAGTGACTTAATTTTGGAAAACTACTCAACCGCATTTTCAGGACAGTACTAGACATGAATCAGTCATGAGTGACACCTCTCTGTATGTCCTGTAGATTAGGAAATCTCCACTAAGTTACACCCCAGGCAAATATTAATAATGAAAATCACTGTAGTATCTAATGATTCTGAGCAAGCATCTAGCGACAGTGGAAAGAAAACTTCCCTTTAAAAGGTCAAGACCTTCAACACAACTAAGCTCAGCTTGAATGGACAGAGTATAGCCAGAAACACGGATGTAGATCCAAGAGTGCATCTTAGATGACAGAAAAAGTATAGAGTAAATCAGAGTAGCTCTTATAATGACTTCATTTTGACAGAAATCCAAAATTCATCTGCCTGAAGAATGAAAAAGAGCAGATAAAGATAATCAAAGTAAAACCTTAGGTAACAGCAATGTCTAAGAGTAAGAAACAACTAACTTCTAAAAGAGAGGGCCTAGTTTGTCACCTATGAGGAAGAACATAAAGATGGTGACAGAAGTAGCTTGGGAGATGTCCTCCTTCTCGAAAATGGAAACATTCTAGGAGGAGGACTATTCAGCTTTCAGTGAAGCTAAATAGAACCATGGGCTAGATCAAGCATGTCCAAAGTTGGTCTTCAAGGGCCGCTGTCCGTCATGTTTTAGTTTTCCCTGCTTCAGCGCAGCTCAAGTGCTGAAGAGGTGAACCTTTTCACCTCTTCAAAGGTTCCACTGACAACTGATTAGGATCCTTTTGTTGAACTGTAATCATCAGAATCAGCTATGCTAAGGCTTAGAAACATGGAAAGCCTGTCGGACAGCAGCCCTTGAGGCTCAACTTTGGACATGCCTCGGCTTGATGTAGCTACTTTGAAGAGGAGGACTTCATTTTCACTTCTTCAATACATGATGCTTCCAGAGATTCTCTTTGCAAGGAAAGTTAAAGCTCACTCTCACCTTTGTTCAGGTGATAAAGAAAAGCATTCAGCAGAGAATAATTAAATAATGAAACACAGGAGGCAGAGAGCTATGATAATAAAAATAACAATAATGATAAAAATCCTCATAATTTCTAAGTGTCGACCTCATGAAGTCCAAATGAACCAAGAACATCAAGATCACCAAGCTCAGATGTTTGAAAATGAAAAAGTAGATGTTGACATATTGATATACACTAAAATACTTGCAATGACACTAATAGAAAATACGTATTTTGTCATGGTTGTCATTCTTTCAAGATATTAGATTTTTAAAACTATCAAAAAAAAAAGATTATTGAGAATTTATTTATCTGACTGTATGTCGGACCACAGAAAAAAATCAAGATGAATTCAATCAAAGATCTTCCTGATTTCTGTATATAATTTCAAAAAGTGATATATAGAGGAGATATTGAAAGAAAATACATATGATATTTATGAGATCTCAGTTTAAGATTTAATCTCCCTAACTGCCTAAAGTATGCACAGAGACAGATTTAAGACAACATGGGTTTATATGAAGATTCTTACATCTCTTTCTGGATTCAAAAGAGGCATAAGCCTCATTCTTAAATATCAATCAAGTCTGGAGCAGTGAGGAGAAATCTAAGATATGCAGAGCAGTGGTAGTTGAGGACCAGGCTGATAACCACTGGCCTGGATATTGCAGCAACGCAAGCCAAGAATACCACAACCAATCCATGTTTCCCAGCTGATGCAATTTGTTAGTATTGACAAATTGTTTTTTCTTTCAAAAGGACAGGTTAGGTTGTATTTTATAGAGAACACTACTTCCCCTGGTAAAGCTTTCACAGTGGACTTGTTCTGTCTTTTTAATTAACTGTTATAAACATAAGCATTTAACCTGCTACCTTAGGTCTGTTATAATCTGAGGTTATCTGTTTGACAGACAGGTAGCTGTTCATTGAATTGTTGGTTGGTTGGCAGTAAAAGTTCCTTTACTATGGAATTGACTGAAATGATTTACCAAGAGAAAGATGGAAACAATTTTTAAGAGATATCTATAAGTAAAGATTTTTATTTTGCTTTTTTGGGGAGATTGGGGTGGCAGTATATGTATCCTTTAAATTTGACTTACATAATGATAAAAGCTGGTTTAGATCAAAATACTTCTGGAATTAAAGTTTTATACCAATCATAAAGCAAATGTATTTTCAGGCTTTTTTTGTAATTGTCTAGAAATACAAACATTTAAACATAAAAGAAACACAAGTATTTACAGTCTTTTTCAATAATCAAAAGTGGGCCACGTTGCTAACAATGTCTTTAGTACCATCTTTTCTATTCAATTCAAAATCAATTGAAACAAATTTATTTATTCCAAAAAGGCCAATTTGGTTTGTATCTCTCTCTGGTCGATAGCAATCAGTAAAAGAAGATTGATTACAGTATAAAAACAATCTCATTCAACCAAATTCCAGGTACATTGCTAGTGCAACTCAGCAATGAAAAGTAAAATTAGATAATAATAATAAGAAGAATAAGAATAAGAAAATAACAAAATAAAAACAATAACAAAATCTTGGGCTACCAGGCAACAGAGTTTAAAAGCCGAATGGTTAATGGAATGAAGGAGTTTCAGTATCGGCTAGTTTTCTATTTTCTGTTTCCGTTGTGAGAGCATTAACATAAACTGAGCTCTATATGGTAAATGGTTAAGCTGTTTTAGGATGTATTCACTTTTCTGAATGAGTCTTTTGCTCCAAACAGTTTCCTAAATGTTTATTGTTTAGTAAATGTAACATGATGTGGAAAGAAAATGTACTAGTTATATAAGGTACATTTCTGCAGGCTTCCAAGATTGGATTGTGTCATGGCCTAATCTGGGGAAGAGTTTAAATATAATTTAGACGTACTGCTTGTCTTAAGAATCACTGTGTTATATGTTGTTCAGATGTGTTAGGTGTTTAGACCCACTGAAATCTGAGATTACGGCAGATTCATTTAAACAGACTTAAGGAAAATCATCTCCAAAGTCGTCTGGAACTCAGAGTAAAATGCATCATTTATCAGGACAATGACCCGAAGCAAATGGCTAAGATGTCAATCTAAGTCATTTTAGGAATAGTGAATGTCCTTGGGTAGCATGGGTAGAGACTGGTTTTTGATTGAACATTTAGTTAAACATATCTGGAAAGAGCCATGGCTACAGGCTGACCCCAGACCATTAACTGCTCTGTGACTGACAGGATCTGCATAGAAAAAGGGTGGCAATGAAAACAGGTGTGCCGTGATGCAAGGCTGCGTTTGCTGCCTAAGGTGCTTAAAAATACAAAGATTACAGGAATTAGTTAAATAACTTATAGAGGAAAAGGATTTGTGTTTAGTTTGGTAAGGTGGGATGAAAAAATAGTTCCCCAAGTCCATCATAATGTGTGGCTTATGATCATAGGTAAACTTGTGTTTGGTATGGTTGAATGGGTGTGGCAAATCTACTGAAGCTACTTCCACACTTGCTCATGTCTCTGTTCTGTGGGGATGTGTCTCACACTGAGACGGTGGTGGTGGTGATAAGGAAAGCCGTTTTCACTCCAGCCTATGACTTCCGAATTGACCTTCCTGGCAAACAGGCACAAAATATCTAGTAAGCTGGGCTCATCCACCACCCACACAGACAACCTAGGTCACTTTTTCCTTTATGTAAGCAGCCATACTCACCATACAAGCCTGTTTAATATGAACACCCACAAACTGTAGCACTGCTACAACACACATAGGCTTTTATTCCATTTGGTAGAGATGACTGAACAAAAAAAGCCAAAAAGCAAAAAACAAAACTTGCAGATTGGTGACTATTACACTGTCCTTGATCAATTCATATTATTTTGCATACGAAGAATAGGTTTTCATTAGTCACATTCTTACAAAAGCTCAGTAGACTTGGTATAAATAGTATTTTTGCTTTGCAAAAATGAGGAAGACAAGGTGAGACAGACAAGAGTATGAGTAGCGGAATATGCACATCCTCAAAGCACATGTTCATTCTTTACTGATATATCTTACTGTTTCCTGGGCTAGCATGTGTGTACTTGTGTGTTTGTGTGGTTGCATGGGCTTTGCGTGTGATGTGCCCTAGGCTCTGTGCTGGAGTTAAACTCTGCTTGTAGGAGCCAAGGGCCCAGAGCCAGAGCACACGGATCCAGACTGACAGGCCAGAACACTGAATGCGTTTCCCAGTCAATAGCCTGAACAACAGTCAGTCAGCCTCTTTCACGAGTTGCTGCCTTAGGACCAACAGTCAACAAGCAGCCCTAACAGAAGAATATTTACTATTAAAAAAAAGTGAAAGAAAGTTCCAGACATACATTTTGTACTTGAAACCTTATGGAAATACGAAAGTCATAGATCATTTAAGCTATTAGATTATCAATATTCATAAGTCACACATGCTGTTGTTTATAGAGGGTTATACACAGTAATCAGACATGATAAGGAAAATCTAATTTGTTTGTGGCTAACAAAATGTATTATTTTCCATAGAAAATGTTAATTTTTGATTTGAAAAAGAAAAAAACCTCTTCAAGGAATAATTAGAAGTTATTGCAAAGCATAGCAATGTTTTAGTAATTATTTCAGAAACTTTGGAGGAATTTCAGTGCATGATAAACAAAGGTATCCTTAGCTGTGTAGTTATGGTACCTCATCCCTTAGAGATTCCTTCATTATGAAACCACCATTCATCAAACAGCCGACAAAACCTCATGGACAAGGGTTGACATTGGAAAATCTTTTTAGATAAAACAATTTAATTAGCATCATAAAGAGTTCAAAGTTTACTTTGTAAAAAGGAGGCATGATTTAACCCTGTGCATGGGTGATGGTGACTTCTACCCTATGAGGTATCTGGGAAACATTATGAACAAGAATGATAAACAATAAAGCCTTTATTCCATTATTTTTTAACTGATGAGGCATTCAAGTGATCCTATTCATCACAAAAGGCAGATTTTGTGATAAAAAAGGGTTCAAAGAAATATCTTTAGATAGTCCCTTTTATTTCTTTAATGGTTCGAATTATAAATGCAAAGATACTTCTTTGTCACAATAGACATATGTTTAGCTTCATTAGTTAATGCAAAAAACTGCTCACTCATACCATATAAAAAATAAAAAAAAAACACAAAATAATCTAGTAAGACACACAATCTGTATTAAAACAAATTTAGCTGCTAACAAAGTAAGACATTATTTACAACAACACCACCTGCTATAATAGTATAAATTGGTAGAAACATGTTCTCCTAAAAGAAAATTAAAAGTTTTACCAGGGAGGATCCGCTCAAAATACATGCTATATCGTTCAAATGTGTTTAAGAAACATTCCTTTTGGAATTGGTCCTTTTGTCAAACAGGCATTAGTCTAACCCTCCACCTATGGCTAAACCTGGCAAGACAGATTGAGCATTCAGGTGTAGTTCTACACAATATTAATCTGGGACTAGACAAAGTGATAGTAGTTTGCTAGGTTGGCAGTTGACCAGCAAGACAACACACAACACTAACCATGTGTCGTGTTGACCAATTATGCAGCCTATTGTTTTGTTATGCAAGCTTTGTATTTACTTGGATTGTTTAAACAAATGTGACGAACTATAGCTTGCATGAGGCCACAGGATGTCACCGACCAAAAGAAAGATGAGGAAGATTTAAAACAGATTACAAAAAAAACACTTTTTCAGACGAAGTGGAAAGGGATGGCAAGGTTCACGACTGGCTAGTGTTACCACAGAGGAGATGGACTGTTGGGATTGCCGTATGTATTTCTCAGAGATCCGACCTGACCTCACAGTGGTGGAGAAAGTTGAGAAAGTGAAGAAAGCAGAGGTGAGTGTCGCTCCTCGTCCTCTTTTGATGACATAGAGCCCTCAGTCTATGCTCTGTGAGAGGGTTTTATTATTGCCTGACCTCGACATCACAGTGGAACATGGTTTGGATTCTGTTTATTACGTTATTGTCGTTATGATTGTCAGTTGTTCATGTAAATGTCATTCAATCAAAAATATTAAACTTGTCTTGAAAAGAAAATTAAACTTATAATATTTACAAAATTCAAAATACCATGTATGTATTCTAAAAATAAAAAAGTCAAACCTTGATACAAACAATGACAGAAAAACAGTTATCCAGCTATTTAAATATGCACCTGGGTGTTAACTAAATAAATGAGACTATTTGTGATTTGATTGGCTTTTTGAATTTCTGTTATTTTCTATTTTAAAAGCACTATTCAGTTATATAATGTTGACCTAAAGAACTCAGACTTTCAGCATTTTTACAGTCTTCTAAAGGTTTGTTTCTGGTAAGTGAACATACCTTGCATTTATGCTGATCAGTCAAATCATGACAGATGAATGAAACAGAAACCTGTGCATATGTGACCAAATCAATAGCAGTTTATTCACACCACTTTAGACAGGATTGCATACAGTTTTCTGTATGTTTTTAGTTAATTTTAGTTATCTATCTATCTTGTGCCGCTTATTTCTTCATAGTCATGGTGGGGCTGGTGCCTATCTAAGGCAGTCTAAGGGTGTAAGGCAGTGTACACCCTGGAAAGGTTGCCAGTCTTTTGCAGGGCAACACAGACAGTGTTTTGTGTTGTCATGTTTTTTGACTGTGATAGGA
>JAUZNJ010095163.1:0-21935 GCA_034780135.1 Jordanella pulchra
AAAAAACAACAACGTATCATCCTGTTAAATCACTCAGAAGAAAATCATCAAGTAGTTCAGAAAACTGCAAAATGTCAGGTAATTAAAGAAACCCAGTCGTTCTTTAATGAAATGCTTTTTGGGGATGTAACGTGGTAAGAAACATGACAAACTATAGTTTACACTAATACTGCACATGTTGGTATTTTTATGCCAATAAAGTTGTCGTAAATGACTTCTTTAATGATGCTGGATGGATAAGTTATATTTCCAAGATAGCAAATGAGCTTCTATTATGAATAGTGTCATTGTTCCTTTAAAAAAAACAAAACCAAATTCATCTGCAGCTAGAAAATAAAAAAAAAAAACAAAGCCTCATGGATCTCCTGAGGACACGTTAAGAGTGCACACGTGTGCATGAATCTTGTGAGTCTGCTCGGTCTTACTTAACCGATTTCCACTAATGGGGAAAGCATGCATGCATGTGACCTAAAGTCTTAATCAGAAAGACTCATGTCTTCCTGATAAATCTGTTGACTTAATGGTGAACACACTGACAAAACTAGATCTAAACACATGCCACACAAAACTGGCCCAGGCTTTAATATTTGCCATATCACACAGTAGATTCAGAGATCCAAAATGAATAAACTGTAGCATAGTTTATTTCATTCATGAACTTCTAAACGGAAAATGAGAAAACATTACTACAAGCTATAATGACTCACGCTGCTAATGCCAACATTGCTATTGTCTGGTAATGATAGGAGATTGCTGATACAACTAATACATGTTTTTAGACAACAATAAACCTTTATCTACTGGATAACAATATCACGGTGAGAGTTCAGGTAGTCCATATTTTCTCTGTGCTTTGTGAGACGATCTAAGCTCTGTTGCACCACTGGGAATGACCCAGTAATTTCTAGGTTCAAAAGTGTTAGTTATTTACATTGCTAATGCAAAATCATTAGAAACAGTGGGATTTTTTACTTAATGAAAAAAAATATTTGTAAAAATAGCAAGTGTGGCAGTGGTTAAATAAAACAGAAAAAAACAGCACTTAAATTGAACACTCACCAATTCATTCAGGGCAGGTTAGTAAAACTAAAGCATACATAATGTGGGAAAAAATATTTTTGCATATGAGAAGTATAAAACAGGGCTGTAAAATAAATCAGTTTATCGATGGTTTCGAACTTCATGTTTATGAAATTTCTTTTCTTTTTTTAACCAATGCTGTCCTTCTGGGGTGGACTAATCCAAATGTATTCAGTTCTTATCCAATACCTGAATTTGAATATTTGCACATCCTGATACCAAACGTTTTTTTCCCTTTAATGTTATCATAATTACTGTTGAATTTCAGAGACATTTCAAAACTCCTCTTTATGTTCACATGTTTATCTAAAAAGGCAACCTGAGATTAGCATAGGATCAGAAATGAACTTCCCAAAACAGTAAGTAGTGTTAACAGGACAACTGGTATCTTAAAAACAAATAATAATGGGAAAAACTTGGGGAAGTAATGATGACATATTATAGGATTTCGGCCAAAAAACTAATCTTGGATTTTAATCTGCCACCATCTAAAATCGACAATATTTTCATGCTGATACACCATCGATGAGGTAAGTTTTATGTAAACAATAGATTATAAAACATTTCTTTTTATTAAATTAAGAAAATATAACCATGTGTTTTATATTGAGTTAAACTTCTGGGTGCAACAGCATAAAGATAGCTTTTTATGGTCTTTTGTCTGTTAATACTAGATGCAAAACCCAGCTGCTTATCTCTGCTCAGTTACAACCCTGCCCTCAGCATAACAGTATCCTCCCTTGAACAAATCAGCTACTCCATCTAGAAATAATTCAACAATTAAATGCGTAGATAAAAATGTATTTTCTTCTCATTTAGTCTGATAGTTCCCTTTTTGCCTAAATCTCTAGTTTTCACAACAAAGACAAACTAAAAAAAAGTAACTCCTAAACTACATGAAATTCATGAAATATAAGGCATTACCACTTGTTTATCTAAAACCAACTTTACTGATTTTTTCTCTCAATAATAAGCAAGACGTTTTTTGGATTATGTATCTTTATATTCTTGCAGTTTCCCCTCATGATGACACAGAGCAGTGTCCGTTGCATCATTACATGTGAAGAGCTGCAGGGCAAACTTAGTACTCAAAGTAGGAAAGCTAACCTGCTAACTCACCTGACTGAAAGCAAACTTCAACATATAAAAAAAGAGCAAACGGATCAGGAAAGAAGAGACAGCTAGTTGTAAACTGTTGAAGACTATTTTTATAGCAGTAACTGTAAACCACGACTCCAAGTTGGTACTAACTCATGCTGGCAGCAGCTAGCCAGCTCCCCTGTGCAGAAATGCTAGCTTAGTTGCCCAACAGAAAACATCGCGGTATAAAACATGACACACAGACGTATTTTATAAAATAATAGTTACCCGTGTGAGCTGCTTGAGGGCGTATGACAGCATGTTTACAGCTCTGAAACCGGAGGGAGAAGCGGTGCTGGAGGCAAAGCTGAGACAAATCCTACAGAGAGCCTCAAATTGTTGGCTACGGCTGGTTACCCTCGTCGCACCGAAAGGGTCGATGGGTATTGTAGGCAGTTGAAAATTACATAAACCTTTTTTCTTGTGTGTGTAAAATATTTAGAGACCGCCCCTAAATTGAATTTTATTTTAACGAACCTCTCTACTCTTAAACTGTATTTGATTAGAATTTCATGTGTGAAAGTATACATACGCTATATAGTTCAGTACTTGCTGACAGAAAAACTAAATACTCTTAAAATAAATATGAAAAAAATATTTGCACGAGTATCATCCTGTTTTAAAGTAAAAAGATTTCATTATTTGAGAATATTCAAAAAACAGTTCGTTTTTTTTTCTATTTTCCCTCACATACATTTGCAAACAGACACATTCCCCCCAGAGCCCATACAGTTATTAAAGATCTTTCTCACATGATTAGTAAACTGTGATTGATTACCCTTTGGCAGACACCAGAGGGTAATTTATCAAAAGGCTCCAGAAGCCTTTGTTCTAAATGCAACAATCTATACACACACGTTTAACACAAGGTGATTCACTGTTACTCACATAAACCTCTTTTAGTGCTAGGCACAGTGCTGGAGAAAGGATATTCACCACAAGCACATTTCTTACATCACATTTGACCATCAGATATTTTCAAAAGATAAGGTTAAGATAACCTGAGTAAATCATGAAACATAATCACCATTAACTGTGATGAGTATTTACCTTTTTTTTTGTCACATGCCATGTTTATATCTAGATTTCTGAAACAGATAAGGTCTTGAAGAAAAGAATGTAAAAATAAACTACATTGGTCACTGACATATATCAGCCAGGAAAAGCTTAAAAACCAATACAAAGCTGTTTCTAAGATTGTTTTTACAGCTGAATGGTGTCCAAAATAATTCTAAGATGTTATGAAACCATCCAGGAGATGAAAATCCAGAAACAAAAACTTATAAAACACTATACAAATCTCACTTACCTGAGCCAAAATTCGTTTTTCATGATTCAACAATAGGTGAGAACATTGTATCCACAGTGAAACATTGTGGTGTGACGGTTGGGGCCGCTGTGCTGCTTCAGAGACCAGATGACTGGTGAGTTTAATAGAACAGTGATTTTTGCTGTCTGTCTGAAAACCCTAAAGAAGTGTCCAACTTGACCTTAAAACCTTTTATGGGGCAAGCTAACATTTTTGGTCCTCCAACCCCCCCACCTCCCTGAGATCTAGAAACACAAGGTTAATATCCAGCCATTCAGCATATAATACTATGAGGCAGTACACATTATTTTGGCACTGACCACTTCAATTAGCCATTGGATGATATGTTTCCTCTCCACTGTTGCTACATGCGTGCTCGATGTGAGCGGTTGCTGTCGAGTCAGTGAGTTAATGCAATCAGCTGGTTTTCTTTAGATATAAAACTTTTAACTAATCTGACTGTGTAATTTGTTTGAATTGTCTTAAAAATTAAAAAGGTAAAAATCTAAGTGAAAAAGTTGTTTAAAAAGATAAGTTAAATTAAGATTTTAATGAGTTAAGTTAAAAATTCAAAAATGTAGGTATGTGTATCAGCCATAATGATGTAAGAAATGTGTTATGTTCATTCTGTGAATGTTTTTCCTAAATTTCTTATAGAAAATTTTTTTTCTATTTTTTATTTTAGAGCACTTGACCATTTTTGGTGACTGACATTGTTTTGCCATTTTTTCGTCAAAGTATACATATTTTTTTTTTATTTTACCAAAGTAATAAGGTCATGTCCTCCAATAACACTTTTAGCTTAAAACTTTGATTTTTAAAATATTTCACTGAGTCCCCTACAAAGGCTTAACGCTGAGTACATTTGGGTTTCATAGAGGGATCACGATCCATAGAAAACCCAACAAACCGTCCTTTGAATGACCTAAATAAAAGCATAATGAATGTTTTAGAGTGGCCTCCTCTATGACTTCATGTTTCAGACCAGAACTTGCTCTGTGATCTCAAACACCAAGTCTCTTTCAGTAAGCAGCCCGCTCACACTGAGGCAAGTTCTTCTAGAGGTTTCTACCAGTTAACAGGAAGTTTTCCTTTCCCCTGTCTCGACCTTAATGCTATAAAGTGAAAAAAAAGAAACTGATGCTAGAAACTGTCCACTGTTCCTAGATTTTTGATCAGGAGGAATAGTAACAAAGTCGGTCACTTATTTTCTTAGCAATGGGGTTTATAAAACAACTGGAATGTTTCGATTTTGAACGTACAGTATCTATGTATTCAAATTCAATTTACAATATGTTTGTATTCAACCTGATTTTTTAGTCATGTAAAGTCCCATGAGATAAGATTTGTTGCATTCAACTTTAATGCATTAAGGGACTAAGGGGCAATTGAATTTGAAATATTGAAAAAAAAACAAAAAACTTTTTTCTAAGAGGGGTTGTGGATGGGTTTCCAAGCTTGACATTGTCACGAGACTAACTGCTAAACCTCCAAAGTGCTTTAAGAGGAAACATGATTAGCTCAAGGACTTATCTTCAGTCTTATAGGAAACCTGGCTGTAATATTTCCCTCCCCCAACTGAGGATGTGTTCATCTGGAATCCATCATCTCTCTCTGTAATATTCATCCATTAGTAATTCAAAGTCATGACATCTCCTTCTACAGCAATCTATTTCCACAAGTATCAGCAGTTTCAAAAGAAGAAAAACATTCAATCAAAATACTTTCATGATTGGTTTTTATGTTGAGATTTAGTCCATAACAAGCCTCATCCAATAGGTTTCAAAAATTGAAATAGTGTATCTCTGCAGAAAGTTTGAAGATGAGTTTCTAACCAGAGGGAAATACGTCTTAATTCATAATAAGGGCTTTGCAGAGTTAGATAACGCTCTACACAGCTTGTGCCAACCAATCATGCTTCAAGCAACAAATGAAAACATTCAGTCAGTTAGAGACAGACAGTTAAAGAGATTTTAATGTGCTTCTTCAAACAGTATATTGTATGCACATCCAGCATAGCATTTCTCATACATATAACTCTCTTATATCTGTGTGTTGAAATGTAGAGCTGAGAGGATGATTAACAGTCAGTCTACCATAACATTATGTCTGCCACACAGTGATGGCACAGCACAGCTGCCTGAGAGGCTCAGTCTGTACTCAGAGGGAATAATACCCTTTTGGGCTGTTTTTAACTGAATTCTTCAACTGCAGAAAGTAATAACACAGAGAAACATAGATCTAAAAACAATAAACTCTGCTGGGATGAGTACATTATTTACAGAAAAGAAAACATAAAAACTAAGGTTAACGAATACAAAGTTGGAAAATATATCAGAGAAATCCAACGTTTCCTGTACATTCCATAGCTCTGATTATACATTATTTATATCCGCAGTTCACATCAGTTCAGAGGGGACACAACCCCTATGTCTCCATCATAATCAATATGAGTATCATTTCCATATTTATCCTCTCACTCATCAATGAGATCCAGAACATTGTTTTTTTTTCTTCCTACCCGCTTGAGTCTCATTCATTTATCCGAAATAAGGGCGCTCACTTTGGAAGTTGTAGTCCGGACACACTTTTTGAACTAGCTTGTAATCAATGCTTAAAAAAGAGATGAAGATGCAGATAACCTTGAAGGGTTTAGCGCAGAGCCATGCAGCATGAGACTGAGTGTGCTCCGTGAAGCAGGTCTGAGACGGATCGTACAGGCAGGGTTTGGATTTCTTTGACCTGTCGGTTTTCTCGTACTCAACCCGACAGTTGAGGGTCTTCCCCTCTTTGGGGTCGATAGTGGCCTGCTGCGTCTCCTGGATCTGGACGTCCTGCTGGGTGTGGGGGTGCAGATGCTGCTGTGGTAGAACCTCAAACTCCACCACTTTTGATGGAGGTACAATGCTTACAGACACGTTCCCAAGGCTGGATGAGTTATGGCGGAAGTAAACGGTGAATGTCCCGTTGATGTGGTCCACAATCTTTCCTGTCACCAACAGGCTGAACTTTACGGTCTTAACACTGAAATAGAAGTTTCCCCAGCCGAAGATCTTCTTGGTCTTCATGTTTGTCTTTAACGATGGCTTGCGCTTGGAGCGGTATCCAGTCTGATCCAGTAGCAAAGACTGGTTCCGACCTAAGTCATAGGGGTTGAAGTAACTGTAGGTCGGTGGCTTGGACTTCAAGGGTTTCTGATCGATGGATGTAGAGAAAATGCGTGTTTGGTAGGGAGGTTTCACAACTCCACCAGCTGTACCGCCCCCCATGCCATAAGGTAGAGCCTTCATTACAGAGCTGACAGGACTCAGCTCTGAGAAGTCCACTTGCTTCTCCAACCCTTGGACCTGAAAAGATACAAGAAAAAAAACTTTATTGACAATTTGCTGAAGGGTAGCCATATTTTTTACATTTAAAATAATTTAGACACAAACAAAATTACAATATTCAAGTTTTAGGTATGCTGTACATCGGGTGCACTGGAAAAAAGAGTGACATATAATATAAAAATGATAAAGAATAGTCAGTCTGGGTGACAATAAAACAACCCTTGTTAGGTGAATGTTACTCAAAACAAAGAGTCAATTCTTTCTCTAAGGGAGGCAAGAAAATAATGACAAGCTTTGTTTTAATTCAGTTATTTATTGAGGTCTTGGTTTAGAAGTTCCCACACCTTGTTCTTGTATATCAACTGGGAAGAACCTTTTTCTTAAAAGGTGTCCAGCAACTGTTGTATGATTAGTCAGAAATTTAAAGCATGTCCATTTCATGGACAAGGACCAAGCTAATCATGCATTGTGCAGCAGTGAATCAAACACATATTTTTTTTAATTTATCAAATATAATTCTTAATAACAGAAATTCATAAAACCTAAAAAAAGGTTATACTTTCGGTTTTTTTAGCTTCACCACAGATTTAGAGACTTAAAAAAATCCTTATATAGACTTTTAAAACCTGGGCTGGATATTTTACAGTTTGAGCTACTTTAAATGGTGGAAATTTACTCTTGGATGGGTCTTGGTTTGTGCAGCAGTTGGCTTAATGCCCCCTGTACTCCCCCGATCCAACGGAGCACCCTTTGTCTCATATAAATGTCACCTATGGATGACCTATAAGTAACCCCCCTACAAACTGGGATTACTGACTTCTGTCTCAGATACGGACCTGTGACAAACTTAATTTAAAAAGGAAAGAAAAACTAATACAAACCATGGTGTCAGTTTAAAACATTTGAAAGTAAATGAAAAAAATAAAAACTTTTTGTACAGCACAGAATTAAAACGCTATGAAGACATCTTAGATTACAGATTAAAAGCTGATTCTAAGAAGATGGATTATTTTTTTAGTTTCAGATCACTGACTAACGCCAATAAGGGCCTTAGATAAAATTCCTTTCCAGCCCTCCCAGAACTATCATAACACCCTCCTCTCATTTTGCAAAAGACAAATATATTTTCAAATCACTGCTATATCTCTGGGCTTACAGTTAAGGTGGCTCAAGTAAACCCCTCCCCATTATGAGGGTGTCAAATGAGCTGAGTCAGTATTTTTTATGTAGCATGTTTCAATATTATTTTCCACCCACATGTCATGTATGCAACACTCCACAGAGAGTAGAAACAAACTGAAGCTGAGTAAATGTTGCAGGGATGCTATTTTTTTGCATCATTTGGTGATCAAGCTTTGGCATCTTTGCTTTTGCTACAGGAACCTTTTCCATTAATCAGGTTGGTTTTCTGGGGCATTATAATGCCCCTCCAATCCCACCACAGAGTAAAACAAATTCACCTGAGAAAGGATTTTGGAAGGGATGAGACCCTTTTCATTAACCAGGTACCTTTTAAATAGAGAGTTTTGTCAAAGGGGACTTAACATACATAGCTATTGGCTGATTTTCTTTGAACAACAATACATTTCTGCTTCCTTTTTGGAATAGCCTACATTTTCTGTAAAGATTAACTAACAATTTTCATTTATCAATATCTTTCTACAGCAGTCTAAAGGGAAAGAGGCAACAGGTTCTTCATACAAAGTTATATTTTAGGCTTTTAAATCATTTATGCTCTGGGGTAAAAATAAAAATAATCACAGCCCTCCTGGACCACCAATAAGCAATTTGAGAAGCGTGACGCTTTACATGTTGTACATCTTCGAAGTAGCTCTTTGGCTAGTTTAACAAATATCTGTAAATGTTTAAAAACCTCCTCTGTTCTGAAGCGATCAGTCAAAATCAAAATCAGAATTAGATTCTGCACTTGTATAATCCCTGTACACCTGGTACAGTTAAAACTGTGTATGAACTCTTTAATATCCTCTATTTAAGTTATAAAGTGTAGTGATACAATTTCTTGTTGTGTTTTTTCTGATGAAAAGGATGAATTTGTTTCCAATGGGAGCTTGTCTGACACACTGAGTCAATAAGCAGCTTTCAGTTAAACTGTCTGCATTGGGGGAAGTTATCTACAATGATTGTATTTCCAAAATGGACCTGTTTTGACCTCAACAGTGGAAAATCCTCAGAAGAAAAGGTCGGGTTAAAGGGAAAGCTTCATAAAAAGGATTCGGGATGTAACACATGGAGCCCAAATTAACCAAATTCCCTTCGTTTGGTCAGATAGAATCAAGAAGACTAAGAACTCTGGAGAATCATCAAAGGAGCTGCAACTAGTGCCAGTTTTACTTTTATTTACATATGAGACCAATAACAAACCTCCTATAATATTTCTGGTATTTCCAGTCTCCTCGTGCACAATTTACCTTATCAGAAAAAGCTGCACGGGTCACCTCATTTCAGTCTTTTTTTACCTCACTCAAATTTCATCTCCTCAGGCATCATAGTGGTTAGATCTTTCTGTGTCTCATATGCTGAATTCAAGTAAACAAAACCGTCTATTTTTGTTAACGCACTTTAATTTTGTTGTCAGAGTTGCTCGGCAGAGCAAAACAACTGTGAACGTAAGGTAATAGTTGTAGGGTCTTTGTACAGACAGCTTTTTGCCTTTAATCCACAGCCTAGGCGGTTATTTGCAGGGCTGATTGACTGGAAATCTAGGCCTGCTCTCTTTTATGTCTCATCAATCACAACCATGCCACTGCCACCCCAAAACATACACACACACACACACACCCACACACATATACACCTAGCAAAAAAGCACACATGCAGAGTTCCAGCTCAAAGCTGTCATGAAGTGACAGCAAGAATTATTACAACTATTTAGGGGGTTAGGTGCTCTTCCCTTGAGGATGCTTTTGGATTGAGTTAAAAACTATTTTCTAGCTGATAAACAGCCACATTCTAAGACAAAAACAGCTTTTAAGATGAAAGGATTGAATCTTTGAGTGCTCTCCTGTGAGGACAGTCTCTGTCTTCCATCGCCCATATCCAGGGCAGAGTAACCATCAGGCTTGGGTTAGCCTCATTTTCATCAATCATTGACCCTAATAACATTCAGATATTGCTACTCATTGAAGTAAAAGTACAGCGCTCAATACAGCTCCTAATGTATTCAGTCATTCAATTAAACCCTGCCATTTTCTGCTTCCCATTCATTAACATGGCTGCAGAGCAGATTTCTAAGTAGATTGATTGGAAGGAAAATAACTGAAAGTTTATTGACCACTGGAGGGATGAATAACCAACTTACAAAGGATATGATAAATGACAAGTGACTGGAATAATGTCTTACTGCAGATTTTGAACACACCCTTATTCCCTTTTGTGTCATGATGGAAAGCGCAGGCAGAGGTCTTGCAATTTTTAAGCCGGCGAATGTGTGACGTGAGCCGACTTTGGCATTGACAGGTAGAAATAAGCCTCGGCTGACGGCAGGAAAAACATCAGAATATATACAGGAACAAACAGTGTGCACAGTGCATGCAATATGGGGACTTCCTGTGAACGCGCTGTCAGCAGTGCTGTCAGCGAGCTCCATGTGTTGCCATCTGTCAGGCTAAAACTCTGCTGGTGCAGTCCTAATCATTTCTCTCGTGTATGACGCAGAGCTCGAAGTAGCATAATCATCATAATCCTTAAACATCTTCAAGGTGCAACATCGCCACATGAAGTGCAACCTAACTTTCAGGGTCAACTGGAAGGAGCTGGAAAAGAAAATGATTTTGTGATCAGGTCTGAGGTTGATGTAAGTCTGAGGGAAGAGGGAAAATGAGAGTGTTCACGGTCAGCAACTTTAACAAACATTGACACAGAGGCGGCAGCGGGTGGGGGTAGCATGGAGGAAGGGCCTTTTCATTTGTGGCACGGAAGTAATAAAATGCCAGCAGAGACCAATAAACAGATGAACTTTCCATTAGCATAAATATGAAATTTTTTTGTGCCTGACAGTAAATCCATTTAAAGGGTGAGGGTTTGTTAGAGTAAATATCTGATATTTTCTCTTGACATCAAAATCTATAAGTTATAGACTTTTTGAAACAAGGAATGTTTTCTATAAGGTCATCTCAGGTTGTGGCATCCAGGAAAGATTTGGGAAATAAAATCTTTTTTTTTTTGGTTGCAAATCAGTTAAGTTACAATAACTGAAAGGTAACTTTCAGAATGATACAGCTAATGATACTGTTGACATGATGAGTCAGCAAAAAACAAGTATAGACAAACAAAGAGTACAATAAAATCCCACTGAGGCTAGTAGCTTGCAGTTAAAATAAAAAAATAAATAAATAAATAGGTGTGGTCAAACACATGGAATTATGTAATTAAGATTAAAAATATACTTAGGAGGAAAGAAAGAAAGAATATATTACACCTAAAAGATTTACAGTTTTATACTGTATACATCATGTTGAAAGAAAATATTTTTACAAAATAACTTCCAATATTAATCGACTTCAATTGTCTTATTATGACAATTGAATAATTCTACCTGAATTTAATTTAAATTACTAAATGTTGCAGCCATTGCAAAGTTCCAAAGTGCTGCAAGGGCTTACTTAGTAGGGAACTGTTAGCATACAGTTTGTTAAAACATAGTGGTTAGATATAATTGGCAACAGGTTAACATTTGGTTCTTTATAGAAAGGATCAATATAGATAGTTGCAGCTCTGGGGTTTTTTCAATCTCTAGTGATCAGTATTTCTCTAAGAGAGACGCAGTACTGCCCAACAGAAAGGGAATGTGTGGACATAGCTAATGGGTGAACAGTGGGAGTGAAGGCTGTGTGCAGCCAACTAATGCGTCTCAGGCTGTAAAATAAGGGTATGCTGGTTGTGATAGAAAAATGTCAGACTACACAAAGCATCACGGTCTGTTGTTATGAGACTGCAGAGCCATAGAACATTAGGATGCATGCTCTACCCCCAATCAACTGCAGAAATAACCCACAATGGACATCTGAATATTAAAATTGGACTTCAGAGCAATGGAAAGAGGTTTGCTTTTGTCATCCATGTGATGTAAAGGAAATGTCCTTTACATCACATGGATGACTAGGTGCATGAAAACATGAGAGAGTAGTGTTGTGCTTTGTGAAACCTTAAGTCTTCCCTTCCATGTGCATGTCACTTTGACAGATACCACCTGCAAAAGCAGTGCTATCTACATATGGCTGGGAGTTTCTAAAGCTACTTGCAACCTACCATGAAGCAAAAAGGTCTAACTGATGGATTAAAGAGCACAATAATAAGTTTGGGGTCTGAATCTGGCCTTCAAATTCATCCAGATCTCAGTCCAAAGGAATAAGATCTAACAACTAATAACAACTAAATCCAATCCAGCTTGCAACTCACTCATCTTATGGCAAGACACTGCGGCACACCTTGCAGAGTAGTGTAGGCCATGCCTCCAGATGTATAGGGTGTTTTAATAGGTGGTATTTATCATTTGCCTAAGTGCTTTATTCACAGTATATTTCATTTTTTTGTGGAGAATATTTATTTGAAATTATTTGAAATTCACATTTTGAACATTTCTAGAAACACTGAGAATAAAAGCTTATGTCAAGTTGTGCCTGCATGGCTGGTTTGATATAACTAATTTTGTAATATTTGCAAATAATGTTTCTGAGTAGCACATATGAAACCATAGCTGGAACCAGGATTTCTCCCAAATTATCCATTAACCTCAGAGCTAATAATGTGACAGATGAAAGAGATTTAGCTCTAAATGTTGAAATTGAGAAACGGCAACAACGCAATGAATTTGCTTCCTAAAAGGTTGAAAATGACCCCATTTTAATTGTCAATATCATTGCATTTTTGGTGTTGAATTAAACACAAAGGTTTTTGTTTGTGGTTTAAACAATAGTATAGCTCTGTGACATTACAGAACACTGCTTAAGTGGCATCAGGGAAGCTATCAGAAAAAATGCTGAATGATTCACATAAGTCCTCTGTAATGGCAATCTGCAACACTCCCCACAGAGACAACGCTTTACACATGTTTAACAAAGCATTAGTGTGAATATTCTTGTTTGGTTGGATGCAGCAGGAAATAACAGCAGAAACTGAAATCAGTATGGTGGCGGACTTATACATATGTATGATCGAGGCAACTCAATAACAGCACTATCATAAAAGGAACAATCAGATTACTGAGCTTGGGAGATAGAAGGATATAGTGAAGAAAATGTTATTAGTGAAGAAGAGAGCAGAGAAGAGGGGAGGGTAAGGAGATCTTCTACATTTTCTTGGAAAGGAGAACATGAATCATCTTATAACTTCATTTGTAGCTTCATAGGAGCAAAAAGCATACTTAGTTGCTGCCTAGATGGAAGGCCTATAACTTACTTGGAAGTACATGTGAGAATAAAATGTCTGTTCAATAAGAAGACTGCAGGAACAGCAAAGATAGTCAGACAAAAGTAACACGACTCACCTTACTGAAAATAGAGACTAGTTTAGAGGGAAAAAGATCTTTGCTGATTAAATAAGGTCAAATGAACTTGATAATTGACTGCTGAAAGCTGATCTCACACATATCCCCACAATTAAGGTCTCTTTTTATCATTAAGAATGTTTTGGATCAATTGTTAACACTGATCCCTGTCCTCTCACTACTTCCATACTCTTATTATCAGCTATCTGATCTCCTGTCTGCAGAATGCTCAATCTTCCATACATCTATAACTTCCCCACTTCCATGATAGCAAAAATTATTCAGAGGTAATGAACAAGCTAGCTCTTCAGCACATGTATGAGTCCCTCCCCCACTAAGGACGTATGTGAAGATGAGAGCTGCTTGTCTCTGAAGGCTCTCTGAGGCCTATTCCTTTGTTTAATTGGAATTTTATTGGTGACAATCAATTCATTTCTGCCCCTGCTCCAGGGTGCATTGATCTGCTGTCACACAGTGGAGTCAAATGTACAACTCCACGCCCACAACACTACAAAACCACAAACTCTGATTTTACAGCTTGGTTTCATGTTTCAAGAGCTTTTCAAACTTTGAGTGAGACACAGACTGCGAAGGGGGAAAATGTGCAATAACAGAAGATAAATTAAGATACAGTAAAAGTCTCTGTCATTCTTCTGGTTTTTTTGTTTTGTTTTTTACAGATTTAAGACAGTTGTCATCCAGCTGTTTTTAAATCTTTGATTTTAAAATGATTTATTTATATTTTAGAATATTTCATGGGTCAATAAGGGGTTGACAGAATATAATAACCTTGAATAAGTTATCACTTTAAAACCATATAACACTATTTTATAAACGTAATTGAAGTTAGAAACTGAGCTGTTTTACACACCTCTCTACACACCAGAAGATAACTTATTTCTGCTCATTTTATACAACCTAATAAGAAAGATTTTAAATTGTAGGAAAATGTAACAACTAAACGTTTAATATCTGTAACTTTATACAAGTTCACACAGTCATTGTTAACAAATTTCAGATTAAAGCTGTTATATGTACGATGAAGGTCAGAACCTCAGTCTTAAACTGTAATAATAAACCTTCAGAAGAAGAGAAAAGGTTTAGTAACAAATCCTTTAATCTTATCGAGTTTTAAACAAACTAGATGACTTGTTCAACAATGATTTTCATGTAAAAGTCTGAATATTAAAATAAAGCTTGGAGTGTTAAAACAGGTTATTCTAAAAGGCCTTCAGTGGTCAACTGAAAGGTGGTAGTCAATTCATACAGCTCTGATTCTTAAATTGCAGTTTTCTGTTATTTTGTACGAGATTTTTTTCAGGTAAAAAAATCGCAATCTTCCAGGGGACATTTCAGGCTGAGCATGCATCCAATTGTTCTCTACATCATGTCATTTAACACCCCCTTGGACAACCAAAAGCTTAAAATAAAATTATTGTAATCCCTTAACGGTCTTCTAGGTTTAAATGTGGTATGTGACTCAGATTTTTTTACCATTTGGAGGTCAATCGGAATCTTTTTTTTGTATCATGGGCTTTCTTTTATATTTCATAACTGTCGAAAGGTTCAAATAGGGATCAGAACCACAGATGTGTGGAAACAAGTGTAAATATGTAAATCTTATATATATATATATATATATATATATACACCCATAATTTCCATTGTACATACTGGAAAAAATACATCAAAATATAAAACTGCAATAAAACTGAGAGACAGGAAACATTCACCAAGATGTGAAAGACCAAAACACTTTTACAACAAGACCAAAATGAAACGGCAGAAATTAAAATGTAAGATTTAAAAAACAAAAAACAACACAAAATAAAGCTGATTATCACATGTTATCATTAAAATAATCAGAAAATCAAATATGTTTCTTAAACTAAAAATTTATGATAATCTCCATAATTTAAAGATTTCAGCCACAGACAGTCAGCTCCAGGTTATTGTAACAGCAGATTCTTCTACCTTTCGGGATCATAGGTACCATGTTAATAACAAACTGTATTTGCAGACACTGCACAGATACCTTTGTATCTGCTCTATGGTCACACAGACAAGCTATATAGTTTCCAGCACTGAAACTGCCTAAAGCAACCTTCACTGATCCATTTTATTGGAAGAATCTGGGCCCTTGGCCACAGCAAATTGCTTCTGGATTTTTGACTTCTTCATTCTGTTCAGTGGAGCAAGACCTGAAATACCCTCCAGGGGTTTTTCTCTCTTTTTTTATTTTTTTAAGTCATATTGACTCTTTTTAATCGCTTCTTCATCAGACTTTACAAATATAATATCCATTTTGGTATTTTGTAATACCGTTGGCTGTTTGGTCACTGATATAAAGATTTATATTACATATATATATTACATTTATATAGTTTTCCTTCATTGTGTTCACCTAACCAGGTGATTACCCTCTGTCTGTGTGTGGAGTTGGAAATGCAAATGGTTGGAACTAATCTCTACAAGCTGTTTTATGTTCTGGACCTGGAATATCCACCTCTGTTACAACACTACATGTGGAATTACATATAATAAAATTATGTGTTTGATTTTATTCAGTCTTATTGTCCTGCAATATATCAATGACAAATGCTTAGAACTACAATTGAAACTGACGAATAAAGTTATTTACAACGTAATAATACCCCATTCAATGTTTTCAGACTTTATTACATAACATACACAAACTGCAGTGTGTTTAAGTCATATTTCATGTAGTAGATCTGCACAAACAAGTGCATAACTATGAAAGTGAAAGGAAACCGGTGGACAATCCGTTTTCCCTCAAACAGTGTTTTGTATGTAGACTAAATGTTTTGCAATACACTGTATGTCTCTTTGGCATCTAAGTTTTTCATACCTTTATTGCAGCATTGGATTAAATCTGGCTCTAACAACAAAGCACTAACTTCCCGTGTTGAAGAAAAATAATCTGGAAAAAAAATAGAAGGAAACTTTGCAAACTTTTAATACTTCTCTTAAAAAGAATAAATGGGAGTCCTGAAAATTAAATTTAATTACAAAAGCACAATAAAGCCAGAAGGAAAATAGATAAACCAGACCTGTAGGGGGAAAACTGAGTAAGAGAAAGCAACAGACGATAGGGAAGATGGAGAGAGAAAGAAGAGGGAAAGAAAAAAAGGCAGTAAAAGTGATTTTGCAGTCCATGGGCGTCTCTGGATTATCATGAAAATGAAAGCTACTGACTCAGGGAGTATCAGGGAGCAAGGAAATGGAGCCCTGTGCAGATAACACAGCATGCGAGAAAAAGAAAACGAATAAAAGAATAAAAGTCCAAAGGGGGGAAAAAAAAGAAAAGAGAGGTATGTAAGACAATATGAAGCAAAAGTGCAAAGAAAGAGAAAAAGGTAAAAAGACAATATATATACGACACACAGTGAGATTATGAGTGCAATAATACAAAAATGAGAATCACTTCAGCCCAAAGAGAATAATCAGAGGTTTTCTTCAGAAGTAATATCTCTAATATTGTTTCAAGAATACCTACTCTGTTCTTAAAGTACTTTAGTTAGGTCGAAGTTCTTTTTTAAATTCAGGAGAAAATGTGATATATTTTCTGGTGAGAAAAGCTTTCCCTTTTTAAAGTTTTTAAAAGAAGGAACAAAATATATGTGTAGAGGCAAAAAAAAAAGAGTTAATCTAGCTGATGTCATTTTAAATGTGATCTTGGATAGAGAAAAAACAAAGTCCCATTGTCTTTTCTAATTAAAGTAATGGTTATGTCACTCTTAGTTTTTTTAATCAACTCTCAGTCTTTTTAGCATTTTACACATAAAGAGGTGCCATCTAAAAAAAAAGATGTCTAAACCAGACCACCATTTTGCATCATATCTCTCTGCCAGTTCCTTAATCTGCAGTTTGGATATGGCCATAGCTTTGAAAACACCTCACAGCTTATTGCTGCTGTTGGTGAGACATATGGGGTCACTTCCTGTTTTGACAGCTGACCAGTGTTCTGTGGTGCTGCTAAAGCTATCTCCGCCTGAGCTAAATTCTCTTTTTTGTGAAATCTCTAAGTTACCCTAACTGTCCAGAAGCACTTTAAACACATCTACTACTGCTGCACTTTTCCACTGGGCAGCTGTTGCATTCAAACAGTTTTTATATTTGGTAGTATTGGGTATCCAGCCTACGCTAGTGCTAGCTTAGCAATGCTATGGCCTCTCTTTCCCTCTTCTTAATTTCTCTCTATATTTCCCTCTTTTCTCTCCTACTCTCTGTCAGATGTTCAGTTATTCCCCTGTCTGCTTTAGCAATAATGGTATGTGTAATAAGTATACAGTGTGTGCAGACTTATTAGGCAAAGGAGTATTTTGATCACATCATCCTTTTCATACATGTTATCCTACTCCAAGCTGTATAGGCTTAAAAGCCAACTACTAATTAAGTAAATCAGGTGATATGCATCTGTATAATGAGAAGCAGTGCTACATCAACACCTTATAGAAATTGTGCTTAATTATTAGGCAACTTCTTTTTTTTTTGGCAAAATGGGTCAGAAAAGAGATTTGACGGACTCTGAAAAGTCAAAAATTGTGAGAAGTCTTGCAGAGGGATGCAGCAGTCTTAAAATTGCTAAAGACTTGAAGCATGATCACCAAACAATCAAGCGTTTCATGGCAAATAGCCAACAGGGTCAAGCTTGGAAAGTTCAGTTTAGGCAACTGGATGTGAAGTTTTCCTAGAAGATGTTTTACCTCTCATCCAAGGGGCTCCATCAGTTCTAACTGAAGCAGGACTGGTGAGATTATATGCTGTAGGTGTGCCACAAGAATTAGGGGAAGGGAAGAAAAGAAACAAAATGTGGCTCTGAGCCTTTCAACATAATGGCCAAAAGAGGTCACCTGGGATGCCACAGACACCAGAGACATGTCCTTATAGCGTTCCTCCAAAAATGCCTGAGCAGCAGGGCGACAGGGTGACGGTACGCAGAATGCATAGTCCTAGATCTTTGTCCGCGGGTCATCACGAGCCTGTCCAGGTTTCTAACCGATTTTCCCTGCTCAGTGACACACCTACGACTCTGGTAATTGGCAGCTTTATAGTCAGAAATATGGCATTAAAGACACCAGGGACCATAGTCAAATGTTTGTCGGGGGCCAGAACAGGCCATATCAAATCCTAGCTGAACATGCTGGCTAAGGATAAGGCTAAGGTACCTAGTCTGGAAAAATAGTTTACTGCTGTATAAAATGACCCTTCATAAAGCAAGGTTAGCATATTTTTCCTCATTAATAGAGGATAATAAAAATAATCCTAGATTTATTTTTAATAAAGTTACCAAACTCACCCAAAGCCATAGCTCTCAATAATAAAGTAAAACATCTTGGTGTATTTTGAGGACCTGTCATTTAAATTCCATAACTTAGAGGATTCTAGAGTTTCCTTCTTTCATATCTGGAATATCTAAAAAAATTGAAATATTCTGTCCAGGGGTGATGCTGAGAAACTAGTCCATACATTTGTTACTTCAAGGCTGGACTATTGTAATGCTTTACTATCAGGAAGTCCACAAACAGTAGTTAAAAACCTTCAGCTGATCCAAAATACTGCAGCCAGAACTCTGATGAAAATTAAAAACAGAGATCATATTTCTCTTATCTTAGCTTCTCTTCATTGACTTCTTATTAAATCTAGAAAAGAATTTAAAATCCTTCTTCTCACATTTAAAGCCTTAAATGGCTAAGCTCTTGTATCAGAGATTTGATTGTTCCTTATGTTCCTAACAGAGGATTTCACTCTCTTTCTCCAGGTTTCCACGGTTTTAGCCCGTGAGGCAGACACCCTGTCTACTTTTAAGGCTAGGCTTAAAACGTTCCTCTTCGATAAAGCTTATAGTTAGAGTGGCTCAAGTTATCCTGAACTATATTTATAGTTTTGCTGCTATAGACTTAGACATCTGGAGGACACAGGGACCACTTTCCAACATTCTGCTTCATTCTATCTCTATTCTCCCATTCTGCAGTATGTTAGTTCAACCTCAAACTTTATGCTCTCTTTGTTTTTTCTCATCATAGTAGCTTCTTCGGGTCTGTTCCTGTTTGGTTGTGGGACCTTAATGGACAGAAATTACAGCTAGGCTGCTACCATCAACACCTTTGTTAATAGATGTTAGAGCTTGGCCCGTTTTTCAGTGTAGTCTAGTTTCTCTTACTTACGCCCAGCATAGGTCAGTCTTTCTGGTCAGGGGAGTAAGCATCTACATATATGGCCCAAAATTATGCATTTTAAAACATTTTTTTTAATCTTAATTCACAATATAGTCTGCTTTATTGTTACCATGCCATTAAGGTAAATGAATACCAATACAGATATTTCTTTTCATTTTGGCTAAAATGTCCATTAAATTTACATTAGTTTATATGTATGCTGGATATTATATTTTTGATTTAAAGATTATTCAAGGTACTAAAGACACATTTTGTTTCATGTGTGCTTTTATAAGCCAAGTTATTTTATCATGCCTCAAAATAAGTAGTCAAAAAATGTGATAGTTATCTTTACCAACTTATCTAATTGTTTTTGTCTTTATCAATCCAGATTAAAGTGGGAAACATTTTATATAATAATTTTAGAAGCAACATCAGCTTTTAATCTGATCAGCTCCTTAAATGAGCAGAAAAAAAATCAATTTTGAAAAAAAAAAAAACATCTGTGACAGAAATCCAGTATTGTAACAGAGTTCCAACCTGGTCAGAAAGATACAAGTTTACCTTAAGAGTGATGTGAAAAAGAGACTGGAGGTCAGTATAAATCAGCAATTAAATCTGACAGTGTTTAACCCAACAGATATAAAGACTTTAACTGCCGTATTTTGAATAAAAAATTAACAGAGGTGTGCCAAATGTATTTGGGTCTTGTATGCTGATAAGAATGCAGTATTAGTTGTTGCTGTATTTTCTTTCCTATTTGTAGTCAAACACACTGTTTTAATATGACTTTAACCAAGTTCCAGTCGCATTTAATTAAAGAAACATTTTTGATCTTTCTTCATGCTATTTTGAATTTACATCTGTTAAAGATGAATCAACCGCCAACTCATTCACCCTTTGACCATCCCTCATTAGGATTCATGTTGTTAATTTTACTCGGAATCAGACTTCTCTTTTTGCTTCATATTCTAAAGCAGCCCAATCTGTCGCCCATTGCTTTAAACTTACATGCTGAACCCTGGACTCATCAACCAAGGACTGATACATTTAAAAATCATTTTAGGCATGTCTGAACACTCAAAATGTATGAATGTGATAAAACTTTACAGGTTACCAATTGTTTTTAGCTTTTTTTTTTAAACTAATAATCCAAGATTGGGACTTCTAGAGATTAGCATCATTAGATAATCGGTACGGTGCTCTTGTTAACAATGGATCTTGTAAAACCCAGAGGGCTTATGGAGCTATGCAAGATATTAGCCAAGTAGAAATCTTTTTTTTACACTGCAGCAGAGAATAACTCTGTAGCCAACACATCCTTTTTTATTCTAGACTTCATACACAAAACACATCACATTTTGTTTAGTTAAGGACAACAGAAGGGGTGATCCATGAGTGAGTGTAGGAGATTAAAAAAAGAGCAGTTTTGTCTTATTTCTATATGTTAAAACCAAGATTTTATTTCATTTTTTTTGTTTTTTGTTTTGAACAGTATGTCATCATCTTCTTCGTTTGGCCATGGAACTCTTCCACGGAGGCCATTTCTGTCCAGTCTCTTTCTTGTTGTTGAATCATGCTCACTGATCTGAAGGTGGGTAAAGCTTAAAGGGCTTCAGATGTTGTTCTGCATCCTTTTGAGACCTCCTGAACGAGTACAATTCTGGAACACTTGTTTATATTTCAAAGTGACCTCTCAAAGTGCTTTACACTAAAGCGGGGCTGTCAAACTGGTTCCAGAAAGGGCCGTGTGGCTGCTGGCTTTCTTTCCAACCAAGCAGCAGCACACCAGACTCCATTCACCTCATCAAGTCTCATTCAGCCTTAACCTGATGACTTAATGAGATGCTTGATGTCTTTCATCTTTCTCAAATGTCTAATCAAGTAGTCAGCAGCACAGGAGCACCACAGGGGAGGGTTCTCTCACATTCCGTTTTACACTGTAAACCTCAGACCACCATTACAAGGCAGAGGCCTGTCATCTGCAGAAATACTCGGATCACTCGTCAGTGGTTGGGTGTATCAGAGATGGACAAGAAGCTGAGTACAGGGAGCTAGTGAACCACTTTGATGCATTGTGTGGAAACAATCATCTGATTCTGAATCTGAACAAAACAAGAGAGATGACTATAGATTTCAGAAGATTCAGGAACAAGATGGATCCTGTTAACATCATGGTAGAAGAAGTAAAGAAAAGATGGTGAAAGTGTATAAATACCTCAGTGGAGGTGGAGACACAACTGTGAAGCCATTTAAATATGTAACAGAGCAGAATGTACTTCTTAAGGAAGCTTAGGTCCTTCTGTGTTTGCAGTGGGGGTTGAACGACTACATATTTTTTAAGGTCGACTACATCATGATAATAGTCGAGTCGATGTCGACTAGTCGCGGTG
>JAUZNJ010095174.1:0-21934 GCA_034780135.1 Jordanella pulchra
TCAGCTGTGCTGAAGCAGAGAAACCTCTAAAACCTGCAGGACTGCGGCCCTCCAGGACCGACTTTGGACATGCCTGGTCTAGACAAAGAGTGGGGAGGCCCAGAATGATACCTTTCCACAGTGAGGATTTGGAGTGGCATCACATCTGCTGCTGTTGGTCCACTGTGTTTTTTCTGAAGTCCACCACTGCATGCTGATGATCTTCATGGACATGCTGATTCTATGAGTCAGATACTAAAAGCTGGTTCAGTGACCTTGATGGCTTGATTGGTCAGTTGGGTGACCTGAGCTGAAACCTGTGGACAATCTGTGGCACAGACACAACAATACAGAAGACCTGAAGGCTGCTTTCATGGTCAAGTCAACAGAACCACAGGGTGATCCTCTCCATGCCACAGTGATGCAACAATTCATGCAAAAGGAGCCCAACCCGAATACCTCTGAAGATAGAATCCAGAAACCTGAGTTTTCAGTTTATTATTGATCTTAACATGAAATTCAAATGTTGTGGCTTCATTCTCTTAAAGATGTAATTATCATCATAATAAGAAATTAAAGCTATGTGTTTAATAAATCTATAAAAGATCAGAGTTTTTAACTTTCTGAACTGAATGTCTTTTAATCACATTTTAAATTCTTACAAACTATACTTGTTGGGTTTTTCTACCAACGATGTTTGGTCTGGTTCTAGTAAAAGTTCTTCACTAATGCCATAGATGAACCACCTGGCTTTTCCACTAGAACCAAGTCCCAGCCATGACATTATGTTTTTATAAGCATGTTATTCATGGATCGTTCCTTCCCTGCCTTGTCTTATTTGGTGTTTTTATAAAGGGTTTTAGTGCATAAGAACAGTTTCCCCACACAAACAATAAATTTCATCTCAGTGTCCCTGTAAACAGGAGACATTATGGGGTGAATTCTGTTTCATTATTGTTGAAACAAAGAACATATTTTATTATCTTAAAAAACAAATTGTGTAAACTGAAATCTGAAAAAAATGCAATCCAGGAATGAAACCTTAAAAAGTATAATATTATATACACACACACATATCACATATATATATATATGCAAAATAATGGGACAAACTTCACTCCATATAGGGTAACACTTTGTTTATTAACACAGCTGTCCTGTCTTCTGCTACAGCAGTGAGGCTCAGCTTTTAGAGCAGGATCCCTTTACAGCAAATTGAGGTTTCAAAATAACAACAGTGTAAAAATCTGCATTGGAAATAGTATTTATATTATTATTATTATTATTATATATAGTATATTTATTACTTTATCTTTATCTGCCTGGTCAACCAAACGGTTAAGCATTTGTTCTGAAAAACCTCTTTGCAGATTTAAGTTGATCTTTTTACAGAATCGTCCTGCACGCTTCCATCAGCAGCGACCAGCTTCCCTGTTCCTCCCACAGTCTGATTCCTCCACCACCGTATCTCAGAGTGTGTTTAGTGTTTCCTCCACATGTGTTTTGCTTTGAAACCAACAGATTTTATTTTGGTTTCATCTGAACTAAAGAACCGTTGCTGAATCTCCGGTACAGTTTTTGGAAGAACTTCTTCCGGTTTTCTTCTTGCTGCTCTTTGAAAGGCAGATTTAAAAAGCACCATAGCCTGTTCAAAATGTCTGAACAAGACTTTTAAGTTGAACAGAAGAGCTAATGTTTGTTCTCATTGTATTGGTTATGTGCTCTGTTCAGACTTTTTTTCAGATTCGGATCTGAATTTCCAGGTTAAAGGAGCTCCTTCATATATTTTGCTGAGTCACACATTCCAGGTCCTCAAACCAAAACGTTCTCATAAAGTTGAAGAAATCCTTATTTACTGATTGATTGGATAGGACTTACGTTGATGTCCTATCCAATCGTGTGTTGCATGTTTTTAAATTCTTTTTAATGTAATTCCTTTTGTTTTTTTGTCCTTTGTGTATGTAGTGAACTTTGCTTCAATATTGTTGCAAGCAAAGACCACATTTTCTAAATGGAAATTTGAAAAAAAACACTGTAATCCAGATATGAAGCTTTGAATATTTTATTATAAAAGGTTTTGAGAGAAACTTCTTTATATCATTTTGTTTTTTTTTAAGTTTCTTTTCAAAGTGTTGTTTTAAAATACATTTAAAAAAATGTATTATGTCATTTAAAATACATGAGATTGAGAAAATGAAATATAAAAATATTTAATCTATAAACATAAAAAAAATGAAAAATAAATTAGAAAAAAGTTTCATTTCTGAATTGAATGTTTATTTATTTCAATTTAAATTTCTTTTAAATTCCTAAATAGAAATTAAAAAAGTTTTTTTTTTTTGCTTAAAAAAGTAATAGAGCAATATTCACTTCTTTTCTGATTTTTGATTATAAAAACTGCTTCAGTGCAGAAATGCAATCTCCTGAACACTTAATTGCCAAGAAGTACAGAAATATCTGTTGTCTGCTTTTTTTTCCCAATGTACAAATTGAATTATAATGTTCTTAGTGATCTCTTTAATAATTTAATCACCAGTATAAAATTCTGGTCTTTTGTTCATCTTTATAAAAATGTGACCTTACTGGGAATATTGGTTACATTTTTATTCATTTATTCGCACAAATCATTTCAAAAGGGATTAAAATTAATCAGCCATTCTTGTTTTTCCACATTCAGCTGTTAATCATAAATGCACAGAGATGTCCTGGAAAGGTAATTACCTGTAGCTTTGAAAAGACATTAATCTCTTTGAACAGGATATTGCATTTACTGTGAAAGCTCAGGAAGCCTCTCTGTCTGCATGTGACCAAAGTTTACCGAAACTGGGTGAGGTGTGTTGGATGTTTGTAATTCTTCTGTGATTAATATTATCTGATTTATTGCTGTATGCAAGTGACTGTCTTATAACAGCGGTTCAAAGGGTGCATTACTGATGCACCCGGACCTAAATGTGGGATCAGGTGGCTTTAAGTGGGCGACTTTGGGAAGTCTATCTCACCAGTAGTAGAGTTTTTCTGCAAGAAGTTGTTGAGCAGGGTGTCTTAGTGCGCTGCCTCCCCCACACTGGCTCATTATGTACACTTTAGTGCTCAATCAGCTCTGGGTGCTCCAAAGTTCACAGGAAGAAGGAAGGGAACCAGAGGAGGTGTCACTGAGGTCAGAAAGCCCCCCCCCCCCCAGTATTTCCCTGTTTTCTTCGCTCTGTGTTTGTCTCCCGTTCATCATGATAAGCAATCAGAAGGCAGCCGTAAGAAGTATCTCTATCTGTAACCGCCGCCTTTGCGTTGTAGTTGGCACGCGCTGATTAGATCAGCCTCTTCCTAAACAACAACAAAAATGAAAGGGTGATCTCATTCACCTACTATTCTGGATCTGATGGAGTCAAAATCCCTTTGTTTGCTGCAGAGGCATCATGCAGTTTTTTTTCTCACTTTCTAATGTGTGATTATAAGTGTGAAGTTCATTTATATGCACCTCAGTCTCTTTCCAGGCCTGCTGCACATGTAGATGCACACAGATCCACACTCAAAGTCTCAGCTTGAAGAAGCTGTCAAAGCCATGTCATCTTCAAAAAGACAATGATGTGGAGGGAATCTTGTGCCAATATTATTACAAGTAATGGACAGGTTTTAAAAATGTAGATTAATAAAAAAAAAAAAAAAAATAAATCCAAAAATGAAATGTTAAAAAACGTTTTTGTAACAAATGTTTTGAGCGTAACTTTGCTGATTTTGTTTTTTAAACTTTTTTCAAAAATTTCTTTAATATTTTATTTTTTCAAATTCTATTTTAAAAAATCTATATATATCTATATATATATATAGATATATATAGAAAGATTTTTTAAAATCTTATATATATATATATATATATATATATCTTTTTAAAATTGAATTTACAAGTTGCATTTGTCTTCCACATCACATTCTCTTCAGCACACGGGGTAGTGGTGAAGTAGTGGAGTCCTCTAAGGAGTGAGCAGAAAAGACGCATTTCTATTGATCTGCTGGACTTTAGCAACACCATTATAATTTATTTAGATCTAACATTTGTATTGGTCTAGAAGCGAAGACAATTTGCTCTGTAGAAAGTAATTTGTAAAGAATTCAATTTTAAAAATTTCTCTGAAAAACTGAAAAAATAGGTGAAAAAACTGAAAAAAAAATAAAACCTGTTACATTTTTGTTAATGATAAAATTTGAAAAAATAAAATTTCTAAAAAAAATCATTAAAAAATCTTAAATTTGAAAATATCACACCTATAAAAAAATTTAAAAAAATAAAAATTGGGGACAACCTGCAGAACCTCGAGCTCAGTTTGTACTGAGAATGCAGCACAGCCTCCAATGGATCCACAAAACAAAAGGACTAGATTGTATTTCCTGTACTAGCAAAACTTACACAATAAAAGCATTAATTTCAAAATAAAGTGCAAAATTTTATATTAAACAAACAAGCTTTAAACAACTACTTCAATACATTTAAAACACTGCAAATGTGTTTTATCAGGAAATCTACTTAAATCCCTCCTAAACCAAAATAAAAAACATGTCTTTTAGGTCTAAGTCAATACTTATTTTAAAAAGTGTTTGTGATGGGTCAAACAAAAGTCACCTGCATCATATGTTTAATGTTAAAAAGCATGCATGGTTTCAGGCCAAGAATAGTGTCCAGAAAGCAACCTGTTCAACAAGGCTCACTGTTAACCAGAGTGTTATTGAATAACAGGGGTTTGCAGTTATTTAGGAGTATAAATGCTGGATTATTGAGACAATGGGACCTGTGACTTGGCGGCTCTGAGCCATGTGAGGGCAGCAGGCTAAAGGTGGTGTGAAAATGAGGGGCTGCGGTTTCACCAAATTCCTATCCGGTGAGCAAAGCATTTGTTTCTGTCTAGACAAAGCTCAGTTGTGGGGAGGCCCCGTGAACATCTAGGACGGCATCAGGCTCCAGGAAGTAGACGTTAGTTGGAGAGAACAGCCTTTTTTTTTTTCCACCCATCCCGTCCTGCTCACTTCTCCCTCCTTTGGGATTTGTTAACGAATGAAGCCCGCCACTGTGAGGTTTTTTTTTTTATTTTTTTTTTGCGGTTGGAGTTTTTCTCCCATGTTATAGGGTGGAGACAGCTTGGTGTGTTTGTGCAGGGATATCAACTGTGCAAGAAAAAGCTGTGCTTTCATGTCTCCCACTCAGGAAATAGGATGTCTCATCTCGTCTGCTGAACATTCACATTCAGTGCTGCACACCAGGCCACACACACACTAGCTCCTGTGCAGCATCGCTCTCTTTACCTTGTGACGCCAGGACATAAAAGCAGATTTTCTGCTCCCTGCTTGTGGAGACACTTTGTGTGGCTCTGTTGTCTCGGAGTAATTGTGTGCGTCAAGACAAAGTGAAGAAAAGGCAGCGTGAAGGCTTGCAGAGCGTCAGATTGGCGCGCAAACAGGTCTGACTAAGGGTTCATTAACTGTTACACTCAGCCGCTCCCTGAGGGCTTTTTTCATGGAGCCCCGAGTGCCATTCCACCAGAGCTGAGATAGTTCATTGTTTTCTGAGGGTTTCTAGTGCTGACAGCGGAGTTTCCAAAGTCTAAGTGAAGATAAAAGAGTCTGGGAAAAGACAGAAATAAACTTGCAGATGCCTATCCTTAATTAGCTGCTGCAAAATTAGGCTGACTTGGATGTTGCACCTTATATGGAGATATAGCCTTAACAAACCAAAACAATTAATAAATAAATAATCCTTCCTTCCAGGAATACCGATAAAATGTATGATCAAAATCTTATCAGTCATGTTATAATTCTCTGACCTTCCAGTACAATAACATGTCTCTATAGTGCAACATTCCAAACTATTTCTCTAGATTAGCCCACAGTTACAGAGCTGTTTCTCTGCATCAGCAGACATTCCTCAGTCAATGTGTTTTATGTGCATTTTGAAGTATGACATTAAGGTGCCTTTGCGCTGACTGCGACTTTGATTAACATGTTATCCCTGTGTAGAGGGCGGATCAAGATGCTGTAAGGTGAAGCGACGTGAGGGTCCCAGTTCTTGCGAGGTTAACGGCATGTTTCTGGTAAATGTAGTGATGCGAAAGCGCTGCCACACCTGCAAAGTACGCAAAGTAAAATACACAGGAGTTGGAAAGTCTGAACTTCTGTGTATTTTTTTTCTTTGTAATGATTTTCTACATCAATATTTGTCCATAAAGCGTATCCATTGCTTCTTCCTCTTCTGTCATTTTTTTTTTTACTCTGATCTCATGTTTGCTCTCTAGAGGTTTGTGAGATTTTTGGTCTGACATCCGAATTTTTCTAAATGACATAAGTTCTTGTAAAGGGTGTTATGCTCTCTATGTGGCTGTTCACCAGACATAGTGGGACTAAACCTGTTTCATCTTTTAATTTTTATCCTCATGTGTGAGGTCTCATAAGTTTAGAAAATCACCCGTCACTTTTTAAATCAGGCCATGTGAAACAGCTTGTGAACATCCCGTTATTGGAGTTCAGACATGTTGAATGCTGCTGCTCCTACATGGCATCCATTCTGTACCATGTGCATCACTCCTGCAGAATTAATGCTGCATTGACACCAAATGCATTTTGAGTGTGAGTGGCAGCCAATCTACATGCAGTCTATGCTGGACGCACATTTTGACTGCCTGGCGTAATGCATTTTGAAGCGTTTCTAGCATAAAGCACAGCACATTTTGAGATTCTAAGCATTGACACATTTTCAAAGCCTCCCAGATTTGAAAATCTGAAATTTATCTGCTCAAATTGGCCCTTCAAACAATGAGCGAAGCGGATCTGGTAGCTAGCAGGAAAGCAGACACTGATAGCAGGGAAGCAGACGCTGCATCTTAGCCGTGATCTCTGCTCCTACAGAGCTGTCAGCATATAACCATCAGAAATAGATAATAGTACCTATTTATAAAGGTGTTACGCTCAACCATGTTTATATGATAGCAGGAGTATGTATTTTTCATGTATAAATAAAAAGGGGAAAGTGTTTTGATCACTCTAAAATATTTTGTCACTGGACTGCAGCAGTTTCTAAATACACACTTGTTAGCAAAATATGTTCATTTTAACATTCTGTTACTTTCAGCTTTTACCAATTGAAAAAAAAAAACACTTATGCTCATTTCCAGCTTCTATGAATGGCAGCTGGAGATCAATGAAGCTGTGAATGGATAGCCAGAGATCCCTACTACAAAAATATACAACTACAAAATATTTAAAACTAGGATCACAATTCTGATGATGTTTTAAGCTGTTCTTAAATACATCCTAAAATCTACTTCTTCCAACTCATCATGGCAAATAAAGTCATTCTCTTTGTTGCATCTTCCATTGAGTCAAGAAACACGCATCAGAAGCGTCTGCAGACATTTTGCTCAACGTGCATCGAGGATGCTTTTGAATGCTTTGTCTGACTATAATGAACACAAGCATTTGATGCCTTTTTGACGCTCCAAATCTGTTTGGTGTTAATATAGCACACTGCATCTAAAACCTGCAAATAGAACCTCGCAAGTACCATAATTTAGTATTTCACAAGCTTGTTGAGCACTGGTGGTTTATTCATTCTTTCTCAATTTATCTTTTAGTTGAAAAAAGGTCAGAATAGACTGTTTGACCACAGTAAATTAACCCATGTAGACATGATGCAATAGACTGCATTGATCTCAATATAAAAGCTCTATTGAGATTAGTAGCAAAATGCTTTAAAGACCTCACATGACATAATGTTTCAGGGAATCCTTTTCATTGGCTTATGTCGCACGCAATTTTGATAAACCAGCTTGCATAACAAGATGGTTAGCAATGTGACACCAACTAAACTGTGAAGAAAACCTTCTCCACCTCTTCTTTTAAGTAGGATTATCAGTTTTAAACATTGTGACCAGGGGTGGAGTCACACATTTTTGCAGAAGACACGTCAGTACAGTAAAGCTCTGCAGATTAAATAGAATCTCAATTCTATGGCAAAACAAAGAAAAAAATTATTTTGAATTAAAATTCAAACTGCCTTTTTACGCTTATATTAGCCTCAGCAAAAATGAGCACAGATAACATTACTATATATAACAATAGCTTGCTTCGAGTATTATTGGAGGGTAGGATTAGTAGCACCTTATCCTCTCAGGTAAGGATCTGAGTTACATGTGTTGGCTTAAGTCATTAATTTTAGGACTTTAGACTTAACCTTGAAAAATACTATGAGACTTATGACTTGGATTGGATTTAAACCTGGTACTTAAAAAGACTCCATCTTACTAAAAATCTCGGGTTAAAAACATTTATTATTTAAAAATAAATGACCATTAATCAGTTTTATTCATCTCTTGGAAGCAAATACAGATTGTTTGTCTGTCTTTTTTACACTCTGTACCTTTGTGGGTGTGAGCTGCAGCACAGCCAATCAAATAAACCACATACAAATATGGTTCTAAGTGTCATTTCTTTAAAGGTACATTAATTTCAAAGTAGTCGACGTGAAACAAAATGCAATGCTAAAAACATTTAAAGAAAATCCTAGATGAAAATGAAACAACTTACATCTTTATCTGAATTGAAGCTGCAGAAAGGAATATCAGGTACTTGAATGTTTTGTTATGATGAGATAGCCAAATTTAACTAACATCTGTTAGCAGATGTTCAGTTGCACTGGTTTCACTACATGTTGAGTTAAATTCAGATTTAAAAAGGAACACACAGTCAATTATTTACAATTATCATATAATTCAACCGGGAAAAAGAAAAACACTCAAAAAGACTTAAAATTTGAAGTTTCAGACTTGAGACTTGACTTAAGACTCGACTCTGACTTGATTATAAAGACTTAAGACTTACAGAACAATGACACCTCTGCTTTACCTACCTGTGAGATAAAAACAAAACAAAAAATGAACATTTACTAATCCAGTACAATCTCTGATGGAAACAGTCTCTTCAAAAGCTCAAATGAAAGTAAATTTGCTGCAATACGTTTAGCTTCCTGTTATCTCCTGAACTCCTGACCCCAGTTTAAAACAGTAGCCTAAAGGAACAGCCTGAACATGCCTGAGTAGTAGACCTTGTTCCCGCAGACCTAATTTCGGACACCTAACTAATAATACTGAAAACAGCTGAAAAGTTTTCCTTTCAGTAATATATTTCACTCTGAAGAGTGGAAGAGTGAAGCCATGTTTGTTTTATTTCAGCTTTCCGCCTCTGGTTGCTGTGGTGATGTCATAAACCTCACTGCATTTCATTGGTCCGAACATTTCTGTACCAAGGCCAAAATTATCTGCTGGCTCCTGGCAAGATGTACAGTATTTTCTATTCATCTTGCATGCGAGGATTAAAAACACATTTTTCACTCAGGTTTGGCTGAAGCTCTTTCTTATGGGGCTCCTGTACTGCATAAGTCTCAAAATGATCGCATGTTCAGTCTGTTCATAAAGTTGAGCAGCACCTGGTTTGGGTTTTTTTTTTTAACTGCATGAATTAAAAAGATGCTAAAACTTCAAAGGAAGCCCTAATCCCTGGACGTTACTCAGCATGCTTCTCTAGAGGGAGTGTTAATGGTCTTAGATGAAGTTTTTTCTAAAGGGGAATCAGGCACATTACTCAGAGCTTTGAACTGGAGAAAGGCTGTGACCGAGTACACATGCTCAAAGGAACCTGTTTTTCTGCACATGGGGCCCAGGTGGGAGGACAGGACAGGACAGAGGAAACCCGGAGTGAAACTCTGCTGTCCTGTAGGTGACCTCACCCCTCAGAGGCCGCATGCCTCTACAATTCTCTGAGAGAAAGCTGGATTCTGAGGTGTGGAGCTCAAAGAGAGTTTTAGTTTGTGACTCAACTCTTAGGAATATGTCTCCTCTTTTAGTCTGCAGCCCAAATGCAGACGCCTCCTATGTTTCTTTTCATGTCGCCAGACTTCACATATTTTGGCCTTCAAAGCATTTTGAACAGCACCCATGATACCTTTGAAAACATGTCACCATCAGAGCTCCTGATCGATGAAGTTTCTGCACAGATTCGAGTGATGCAGCATTAGTCATTCACTTTGTCTGCTCCACCAATCAGAATAAGCTGTTTGTTTCTGTTTTGAAGCCCTCCGTCTCTCCCCACTGCACGCCTCACTGGGCAGCCCGACTCCCTGATAGCATCAGGCTGCTTGAGATTAGAGCTCATGGGGGTGTAGTTAAACTTGTAAAAGCTCTGAGCTCCCATTCCAGTTGTCTCTGCTCCACACAATGCTCAAATAACCGTTGGGAGTGTGGCACAATACTGATAGCCTGTCTGCATTGTCACCATGCCTCTCTAATGTGCCAAAGCCTCAGAGTCCTTTGTAGAGGCAGCCGCAGATCTCTGTCCCAAGAGTGGACTCCATGTACAGCCGGTGTTGTTGCTAGGCAGTTTAGCTGTGTAGCCGACTGATAACAGAGAAACTCTGTGTCTTACAGCCTGTTCTTTCTTCTTTTTTTCACACCAGAGGGGACATGATTCTTTCTGCTTGCAGTACAAGGACACCTTTACCCTTTGTAAAGGTTCTCAGTTACAGATTTTTCAAGTTAAGACAAAATGATCTGTGTTTCTTTACACTGGATGGTTTTGAATATCATAACAATCTTAGTTTATTTGCTAAAGACTTGTTTTAAATCAACAAAAACTGTTTGGAGTTCCCATTTTTTTCTGAATTAAAAAACCCTACTTACCTATATTTTTTTGCATTGATAAAAGACAAGATTAAGCCATATTTTTATAATAATTTGATTTTTATTATTTGATTCTACAGTTAGGGTTGGGTGGTAAATCAATTTTATCAGGTGTTCAAATTTGCTGTTGCTGAAGTTTTTTTTTTCCAGAAAAAAATATATTTATTTTAGCTATGCAGTCTTCAGGGTTTCTACTTAAGAGTGCGTCAAACCACTACTTTTTATTCTTAGACGAAACTCTAAATTGATAAACTGAAATAGGGGCAGACATTTTGTTACATGTTCAACTTGTGTTTTCTCGCTTATATTTAGCTGCTCTTTGAATTCAGGTCAACTCCCAGATGGGATGAGGATGAAACAAGAGCAAGTTTTCTGCTATTTGTCATTTGTTTTCCATGAAACTACAGGGAGAGGGAAAAAGAAGTTAATTAATCAGTTCTGGTAAAAAGAAAAAAATCTTTTTTTTTTTTAGCTGTAACACCCCGCCCTAGTCACAATGCTAGCAATGTCCTTTACAAAACCAGTGAAAAATGTCTCGGAAAACCTCTAAAGGTTAAGCACATCCATGTTAGGTGACACCTTTTTTGGTCTGCTTTTGACACAGAAACTGCATTTGGTTGAAATCCTACGATTGTTTCCATCTTTCCATCTCATTACCCTGAGTGTACTGTATGAACCCTCTTTACTCACTGCCTCTCATGCTTAAAGGAGCATAAGGTGGGTTCCCCTTCCATGAATCAGACAGTAGAAGACTTGGAGTACCTCACTTAGACATTAAGGGGAGAGATGAAACTTTAACGCCTCTGTCCTTTCAGAAAATATGTGGAGATGGTTTCTGGTGGTTTCTGCAGTAAGAATGACAGAATGAGTCAATTCAGTTCAGTTTATTGTACCAATTCACAATACATGTCAAATCAAGGCATTTTACAGAGACACTTCAGTCAGATCATGTTTTTAGATCAGTAAAACAAAGCCTGTTAATCAGCTATCAATGGAAATCAGCTGTGCTGAAGCAGGGAAACCTCTAAAACCTTCAGGAGAGCGGCCCTCGAGGAAGCGGCCCTCGAGGAAGCTGATGTCAGTGGAAATACAAACCTGTGGCTCAGCATTCAACATTTAACATCTAGCCCAACATGTGGAGATAAGTTTGGTTTATTTAAGGTCTTAAAAAAATCAGTTTAGAACTTGCAGTCAACCCAAAGACAGGCATGAATACATGTTCAGTCCAGCCACATCCAGTTGGTGATTGATTGTCGTGACTCTAGCGACTGTCGTTTTCCATTCATTGCAGGTGTTCCGCTGCTCCTTAGTCACAGGAATCGCCAAGATGGTGACTAGACACATGTCTGTTGCATCACTTTGTATGTCTTCAGTGCTGTTGCATACCTGTACATACTAATATTTACATCTAACACCTTTAGAAGTATGTCTCTGTTGCTCTCCTCATCCAGACTTCATTAATGCACCTTTAGTTTTAAACACATCCAAAATATTTTGCAGCTTCCTTATCATGTTCTGTGGATCAGATTCTTTAAGTCAAGACATTCATCAGATCAGGACACTAAATGACCTGGTACCTCTGCTCTTTTTGCATCTCTCCTTAGTCACTCATTTTGCAATCCTGTCATACAATTACCACTTATTATCATTTCTAGGTTTTGAATACTTGAAGAAGATCATTGTCAATTCCATGTTGGGACCTTTTCAGTTAATTACAAGGCTTTGAAGGCATATAAAGGATGATCTGAAAGAGGCTAAAGTCAGCCATGGAGAACACTTTTGGAGGCCAGTGTCTGCAAACTGTTTCATCAAGGCTGCATCACTGAAGGTTACAAAATACGTTTCACCCCAGCTTGGTTTCCTCAATGCCACACAGTCTATAGAGCATTCTGAAAGTTAACGTTGGCCTTACAAAAACAGAGTCTTTATCATCCTTTGGATTTCTGGGGTAAATGATGAGTCTAAGTATATGAGAACTTTTAATCAATTTTTAAAAACAGAGAAGTTTCATACTGTCCCAGTTTTTTTCTGATTAAGGGGTTATATAACTCCCTGTCCTTGGCATGCTGAGATACAGCACTGTCTCATAACCAGTGCTGCAATGCTGTATCTGCCATTTGCAGAAATCTAAGACGTCGACATTTTCTCCAGTTATTTAGGCTAATATCTTAAAGTCGGATGTACCTACATGTTAATCTTATTTATCCCGCACAAGATGTTCCGATCAAAATTATATTCGGTACTTTCAGTGACTCCAACTGTTACTAACTCAAAGTACTTGTTCTCCAGAATAAACCCACTGAAGTGGAAGGACCAGCTACAGCATACTTGGTCATGCACCAGTTTCTTATCAGCTATCGTAGGCTAAATGCATTGATGCAAACATGCCATACACCTCCCTAGCCTAACATTTCCATCGGAACTGATAACTTTCAGCTTATATTTTGCAGCTGAAGCAGCAGAGACAGTTTTTTCTTTATATTGCATTTTCTTGGGTTGAGTTTTTATTGAGGAAAGTTTCTCAGTAAAGGAAGATTTTAAAAGAGCAAAATGACTTCTAAGAGTGTTTGTTCAGGCAGCAGAACTTAGAACTGTGTTGGGTTACAAACCACAGGATTGAAACTGCTGTTCTAAACTCTTCAGGACCTCTCTGCTGGCACAGGGGGAGACCACCTGTGCAAACCCTTGAAGCCACATCAAAGAAACACCTTGGATCAAAGACTTTATTTTTTTTATCGATGCTTTCAGCGTGTCATATGTTTACATTTGCTACACACGCTAGTTGCAGACAGGAGCACCACAGCTGACTGCATTGCAGACATTCTTTTGGCTTGTAGGATTTTTAAGTCTCCATATAAAGAAGATAAAAACCTTTTTGTTGTGATGTTTTTCTCTGTTGAACTGGTCTGTTTATATGTACATTCTTTTAGTTCTTTTCATGGCCTTAAAAGTTAAATGTTTTTTATTTTAAATTTCATCGAGCATCGTCAAACATTGCAGGAAGTTAACAAGAAAAAACAAAGGAAAGAAATGGTACTTTGTTTTCTTCTTTATAGGAATAAATATATTTGGTTTGTAACATACCTTTCATTTGTGATTTGACTGCATTGAACAAACTCATTCAGTTTTTTTTAGACTTTTGAATGAAGTGCAAATGTACTACAAATACATTTGAGCCAGCAAGGAAAAAGTAAGAATTGCATACACAACACTTTGTAAATGCACAGCAAATACAAAACCCTCTGCAAACACATAAATGATGCCATAATATAAAACACATGCAATGAATGAAATACTGCAAGTAGTACAAACTAAACGTTATGAAAAGCTGCAAATGATCTGTGCATAACAGAAGAGCTCCAGACCACTAGGGGGAGACGATCACCAAGTCTTACCAGGTACCAGAACTACTGCTTACTATACATGAATGGCCGTTTCTCAATTCTCAAGAATGCAAGTATGGACTTGTGTTCTCGCCAAGTATGTTCTTCACAAGAACACAGAAAGTATGGACTCGGAGAGAACGCGAGCACGCAGGACAGATCTGTGTCGATTGGAACATAAGCTACTCATAACGTCACCGCATTAAAAGCTATATATATAGATATGTATATCACTCTATATATATCTACTGTATATATATCTACTGTATATATATATATATATATATATATATATATATAATTTAGTGGGGGAATGATAATCAACACAGTCAGATAAACACAAATAAAATGGACATTTGGCCAAATACAACAAACAAAACGCCATCAGAGCCACCAGTACTTCAGACACAGCTATGCCGAGAGAGGGCTGCTGCAGACGGGCTAACGTTAACCATGGCTGTGGGTAGCTTCGGAGCTCCGCTGGTTGCCACGGTTTTCTCAACATCTGAACATTTTTTTTAAATTGCACACTAAATCAGTAAATGGGCCACATAGTGAAGGTTAAAACTATAATATTCTTGCCTCAAATGATCTTAAAATGTACTTTTGTGGAACAATGGCAACAGAAAAATGAACTTTTAGCGTAATACTCTGAACCTTGTTAGCAGAGCTCCGGAAGCTGCTGCTGCCACGGTGCATGCTGGGAAAACTGCGAGCCTTAGAATGCAACAAGTCTGCTGTGATGCATGCTGGGTAAAGAGGGAGGAGCAAGAACAACATTTGGATTTTCTCCGTTCTCAGTCTTGTGTTCTTGGGAATTGTACAGTACTTGGGCTGAGGCTGATGATGTTTCACGAGTACATGAGAACGCACAAGTACGCATATTGAGAAACGGCCATTGGCAATGGACCAGACCCTTAGGAGAACAGGATCCCCCCCTTTTTTTAATTAGGCAAACATGCCAAAGCCTTTATGGTTTCACAGTTAACAAACCCCTTTTTAAAAAAATAATAATTGTTTAATTTCTTTTTCAACAATGAAAGATATAAAATTAACAATAAAAATATTGTTATGTTATTGATTGAAAAAATACACTAAATTCAGCCTGACAGTATCTTGAAAAAAAATCTACACGCCACTGTTTTAAAAAAAAACTTGAAATTTAAACATCTCACAGAGCATTTCAAATACATTCCTGGGAACAGAAAAAGAGAAGAGAAAACGTACTGTGACATGGCCGTCCAACATAGGCTGCAAAAAGCTCGAGCTGGGGTAGAAGTTCACCTTCAGTAGGACAGCAACCCTCTAATTTTGAGCAACAATTTAACAGTTTAGATTCAACCAGGTTTATGGCCTAGTCAAAGTACAGACCTAAAACCAATTGAGAAGTGGGGGAAAAAATCTTTTGTCTATAGGCAATCTCCATCTAATTTCATAAAATTTGAGTTTTTATTTAATAAAAACAATCACTTTTTAGGATATGAAAATCTCTATTTATTTGCTGGTATTTTGCAAAACCCCAATAAATGTAATGTTTATGATTTTAATGTAACAGCCTGAAGATGTCCCCCTTTCTATCAAAAAGCCTGTCTAAGAAACTACAGAAATATGAACCGAGCCATCAGAGAGACATTCCTGAGATGAAAACAATGATAGCGGACGTGCAAGTAAGACTCCTGTAACAGAGGCGGAATCACACAATGTCCAGCTGGAGCTGGATCACTTTCGAACACTCTAAAACCCCCAGGCAAGAGCAAGTCTTTAAGGTCCCTTTTAAAACACTACACTATTCTAACTTGTGTTAAATTGAAGGGTACAGCTATGGAGAGAGCATAGCTTAGTGTGGAATGTGCAGGAAACAGCCAGCTCAGCTCATGACCCCTCATAAAACCAGGACCCTCTGTACCTTTTGTTCCCGACTTCAAATTCCTATTTTTTGTGGAATTATTGGACGTTATTTAATTTAATTCCTAAAACATATATAATGCATCATGCATGGGGCCACTGTGTAGTAAAAACTAAAGCCAAGTAATGCAATGGATCAAGTTGTCATGTGTTCATTACTGTCAAACCCTGCAGGGTTTGTGTAAAACTACAGTGTAGCCTGAGGCCAGAGGGTCCTCACCAGACCAGGCTGCTCTCAGTTAGTTACGTGTAATACACCAGGCCTGCGGGAGCTGTGTGCAAACCCTGTTCACCTCTTCACTAAGTATAGACAATATGCCACATGATGCACGTCTGGCCTGAGGGAAGGAGTGTTCACTGTCAATGTAATTAGCCTTCAAAGGTCCCTTCCTGCTGCTGTGGTCCAGAAAGGAACACTTAGTACCTTATAGAAATTTGTCCTGGGTCAGAATTCAAAGATGGGAATTGTCAATAAACTTCTTTCTTCTATGTAATCGCACAAAGCTCTGTTGTTGCAAAGATGTTTATATCGAATCCTATGCGGAGATAAAAAAAAAAGATACATTTGTTTTATGTCAACTTTGAGCACATTATGTCCAATGCTAAAATATGCATACACTAAAATAGGCAACCACTCATTAATAACAGAGGTCACCACAAAGTTCACCCTACAATAGGATGACAACACTAAACACAGCCAGGGCTAATGGGATGGTTTAGATCAAAGTTTACTCTCAAGTTAAACGGGCCCAGTCAAAGCTCAGACCTAAATCCAGATTTTTTTTTCTTACTGCATTACTTGAGGAATTAATTGATGCTCAGAAATATGGGTGTAGGAAAAAAAACATGTCAAATATCTAGATATTTCCTTATATGGTATTGGTATTTATTCAAAAATACAGCTAAATAGATCTCGAATATAAAAAAAATAAGTCTGGGCAATCCTCTACTTTATTGTTTTGCTTTTATATCTCCTAAACCTCCAGCCACTAGGTGGCAACACACCACCCTGTAGCCTATTATTCAGCTGCTCTGCACCAGCTGCAGTAGAGCAACAAGATGTCATGTTTTTCCAGAGCTATGATTTAACAAAATTACAATATGAATTATTAATAGATTGGGAAATAACAGGATCGATCGTATTGTGAGACATATATCGATATATATATATTGTATCGTATTACCAAATTCTTGTCAATTCACACCCCTGCTCACAAAGATTATCCATTTAACCTGACCAAGATTGAGCTGATTAAAAAAATGATTTTAAAAAGTTTCTAGATGAGAAAAAAGTTTCCCCCAAAGACCTATAGTTGCAGTTGCAGCAGAAAATGTTTTAAAGGTGGCAGAATACATATGCATTCTTCTTTCTGCAGGTTTCTATGTATCACAAGGTGTAAAATTATGTGATGGCAACAATGTGATCCATCACATGATACCCCAAGAAAACTGTGATATAATCTGCCAAAAAACATTCTTAAAAGTATGTTGCTTTGTAACTTGATGTGCTTTAACCAATGTCAGAGAAAGAAGCTGGTTAAGGGTTTATCAATACATCTTTACAAAAAGGCTCTCCTCAAAGATGTCTATTAGATAGTTTATAAATTTGTTATTAATTAAGCTGCAAACACTTGTTAACTTATCTAAGGGTTTTTTATGTATTAAAGTCGAGCAAAAGACAAAACTGACCTGTTTCTTATAAGATAGTGAACCTTATCTGTTCAACTGTGTTTCATCTAGAGTTCCTTATATTAAGCATTGCCTGTTCAGCTGAATAAGCATTTATATACATAGTGTTTTTGCGTACATAATATGTTGAATGTATAACAAGTGTTAACAGTTTAATTAATAACATATATATAAACTATTTGTTATCAATGAGGAAGCCATATTGTGAACTGGTACCACTTTATCCTATTAGTGGGGGGAAAAATCTGTTGTACCTATTTTTATTAGAAAGTGGTAGTTGTTTCTGCATTGCTGCGAGGCCTAAGTCATAATTATCTCTATACTTCAACATTAAATTGGGCAGTTTATGAAACACAACAGACTTTACCTGAAAGTCTTTAATAAAAGAGGTTTACTTCAGTCAACCTCGTCTACGTCTTGTATTATCTGTTATCTCTTCAGCCTTCGAACACCTCCTGTTAAAAAACAAACAGGTGAACTTATGTTTACTAAAGTGCTTTCAATTTTAATTATGGGTATCTATGTCAAATAGATGAGGCAAATTTTCTGTTTTTTTAGCAGCCAACATTTTCACAACTCTTTTTTTATTGGTTATTATCTGAAATCCGGCTAAAATACGCTGAACTTTGTGATGAAAATGTGAATTAGTTTGAGGAGTGTTGCTGTTTCTGTATTTAAAAACAGTTACTTGTGTCTAAGGTTGTCTTTCTTACAACATATTGGTTATTTCTTGATCTCTTCTTAGAAGATCTTTCAAATCATCACATCTTTATTTACACCTTTTTGCCTTTTTTAAATAGTTTCCTTTTTTTTCATGTATAAGGCACACTGGACTGTAAGGCGCAGGTCATCTTTTTGCATCCTACACGTATGAACTATTGATTGATTAATGTCGAATTCTCTTCCAGCTGCTCTATTCTCATGTTCTCCTGTGTGAATGATAGCCTTGAGTTTGAAGTTCACCTTGTAAGCTTTTCTCTTGAAAGGTGCAATTTTGGGGTCCTCATACACCCACTATGATATTATGGTGAATCACAGTATGTATTATTCCACCATGCTCCTGACTACGGTAGCCGTGATGCTGCAAGCGGTGTGATTTTGTAATTTAGCAAAGTCATACTGAAATATTTTGACAGAAATTGCTCAGTTTGTCAGTATACCTGTATAGTTAGTAAATCCCTCTGCATGCATGCAATAGGTCAACAAGCCGAAGCAGTGGAAGCTAGCGAGGGTGGAAGTTCCAGTATAGTTGCGAAAAGGAAATGGCAAGTTTAAGATGTGTGTAAAAAGATGCAAGAAAATGTTTGATTCCAAGAGGGATAAAAGTGGAGTTGTACTGAGAAAACAGTCTAAGTGTTGGAGTTCACTTAGGCTGGAGCTGAAGCTCAGGAAGGATTCTGATCAATGTGGAGTTGCTAGACACATGAGGACATGTCCTAGCTAATAGTGCTGCTGTTGTTAGCAATGCTTTAAGCTCTATCCTCTGAGCTGTCGGTTTTCAGCACCGTCGGGACTCATTTCATAGCTACACCATCTGCCCATCTGGTAGTTTATAGGTTACTGCCAGTGGGGGGCGCCATGTGTATTTTTCTTAGCTCTTTGGTCCCAGCTCTGAGGCTCTATTTAGGCTCAACACTATAAGGAAGGACACTTGGATTATATAGCCTCATTTGATCATAATCAACTTGATTGTGCTTGTTTTGGCATAAGCATAAATTGTGGCTTTACCTTTGAAAGTCTGTGAAATCCAGAAAACTGATCTTTGAGCAATTTGCTGTAGTTTCCTTAAACATTTAAAGGGGAGTTGATGCAAAAAGAAAATTGGTGCCTCTTTTCTTTGGAGACAACCTCTGTGGTTGAGCACATATTCTTCTTCAGCAGTCAGTCTAATTACCTGTGCTTAAGACTATTATAGGTTACCCCTGCAGAAATACAGAGAGAGATTTTTTTCATTATAAAGCAAACTTTTTAAGCCAGTTATTCATATTCAGTGGGTTACTATTGTTAAATACTTCTAAAGAATGGTTTCATTGCTTTGGGCGACAATGTTCCTCCATGTTATACATGTTTCCCTGCTGCAGGTTACCAGATTTACATTTTCTGCGCACACTGTGAGGAGGTGTTATTACTCTGCTCCTTTAAATGGAGTCTGTTAGAGTAGGTCTAAAGAAGCCATTATGGTGTTTCTCCAGGGTACCAGGTCCGGAAAACACTCCTATATTTATTAATGTCCCTTTCTGTACCACCCACTAAACACAGAGGGCAGAGGTGCACAAGAGGTGCACAGATGATCTGATCCATTTTCTGCAGTGTATTTGGATGCATTAGATATTTGCACTTAGCATTTAATACATAATAAAGCAGTGCATCAGTATCAGCCATGTTAGGTTTGTGTTTGAGTTAGTGGTGGAACTTTCTAGGGTCTATAGAAGCACACTGGCCGGCTCTGACGTAGCTCTCCCTCTCGCAGCCACTCACGCCTAGCTGCTGTGTGTTTAAACGCCACAGCTGTGTTGACACGAGAGGCACGACATGGAACAATGAGTCCAAAGGTCAAGAAAGCAAAACCTACAACAACAGATTGAGTGCGCGTGTGCACTTTGAACAAGCATAATGCTGCTTGTGATTTCAAACATCAGCGTAGTCTTCAATCTGCCGGTAGGCTCCACCTAAGAGGTGCCTTTAAAATAAAAAAATATATTCCTATTTAAAGCTGCAGCAGAGCTCAGTTTTCCGTTTCCGTGGTAACTCTTCTGTGTTAAGCTACTATATTTAAAGCCTCCACCCCATATTTAATCATTTATGCTTTGGAGGGTAACTGGCGATCCGGTTTCCTGCGGAGGAAGCGGAAGGGCAGTGGGTGGGGGGGGGTATTAGAGGGATGCGTGGTCTGGTCTCCTCTCTGTAGTTGGGCCTGCAGTTGCCCATGTTTCATCTGACTTACATTTCAGCCGGTCCCCCTCCTCCATGATATCCGGCAGCAGTGCACCACATGCCACCACTCCACGTCCTGCAGTTTTCTTCATTTATCTTCCAGGAAAGACAAAAAGAGTGCAGAGGGTGGTTTTAGCTTGTTGCCTCACAGTGCATCATGTCCCTATGTAACAGTAAAGCCACTTTGTTCTGTTCCTGTTGCATTAGCTTGTAAAGTTGTCCCTTCGGTAGAAACCACTATGCATCAGGTTGTTCCTGGTAGGTCCTCAGACAGGAGACACCAGAGTTTGCTCAATGTCCGTTTCCGCCCAGAGCTCTGCACAGCAAATAGCCCGAAGGAATAGTTGAAAGAAGCAAGTTTGCAGCCTCTCCTGCTTAGTGCAGGGAGTGACGTAACAAGCGGGTAAAGCCAAACTATCGCATCCTGGAAGTAGGACTTGTGAAACAGGAGTCTGTTAGGTTGGGTCAGAACTTTTACGCACATCGAGTCAATTCAGCTTTAAGTCAACAGTCATTTCTCAGAACTTGCACAGTCAGTGAGATGAAAAATCATTCTGCTTCAAGATCTTAGCGATGTCATTCTGTTATGATTATGAGTGAGCTTTTTTATTCTTGTTTTGTTTCTTACTGCATGTAAAATTGGTTTGAAAGCAGAAGTAGGAACCCAACGTGTTTCGTTTTGTCTCATCGCCCTTCTTATTGGTTCTGTAATGATCCATTCATGCATTTGACGGGACAGGGGCGAGTTAAAGGACTAAATCAAGATTGAATAGCAGGTTTTTATTTTAAAACACTTCCCACAAGATTTTGCGAATAAATTGTTATAAATTAGTTGAATTGATTCAGAAAAAGTTTTGGGGACTCAAGCATAATTTCTACCTTTATATGACAGACTTTAAAATGAGTTATTTTGCTGCACAGGGGTGCAAATCTGATCTTTAACAACCACTGCATCTATGGGATGGAAAACCCCTTGGATTACACACAGAGCTGGTTTAAGAAACACGACATCATCTCATTTGCAGGTCAGCTTACCATTAGAATTTGCTTATTGTTAGCATCACTCAACAGACTAACTACATCTAGCAACTCCAGGACAGGATGGAGTATTTTTGGACAGCACACCTCAGCAGTCAGAAAGACGAAGTTAGAGAGGAGCAAGAAAAATGCAAGAAGATGGACCTGAATCCCATTTCCATGGGGAAATGCACAAACAGTTCAGTCTGCAAGAGGACTCTGCCGTAGGGCCGAACGAAAATGGCGTAAAACTCAACTACACGTTTATTGTGACATCTACAAAGAAAGACTACGTAACTATCACACAACACTAAA
>JAUZNJ010095196.1:0-21933 GCA_034780135.1 Jordanella pulchra
TCACTTCTACAAAATATAACTGGTTTAAATAAATCCTTGAATAATAGAATAGTCTGATCTCGTGACCAAATGTGAAATTAATGTCAGCAAAAGTACAGTTACCATCACCTGCATCACATGTTCTGAAATAGAGACTTTTTTCCTTTTATCTTTCATCTCATAAACGGATGGTTGATAAAACTTATCTGTGTTCTTTGAAAGGGACTGAAAAGGAAATAAATCATTTATCAACTCAACCTTAAAAAAAAAGATGACGTGTGAGTTTAACCTCAACTACAGACTTCATATTTTAGAAGTAACTATTTAATGAATGTAAGTAATTACTGTAGAGCTGTAATAATGTTAATGTTTTACAGTTACAGTTAGTAGCGCGCAGTCAAAGCGACCAAATACGCTGAACTCAAAACACCTGATTCTAAAAAAAACAAAACACCCAAAATCGAAAGTAAAGCCAGACGGTCTTTTATTTACGGCTATAGACGGATCCCATATCACAAATGACTTGATATTAAAAAGAATGACGGCATTAAAGCAGCCAAATCTAAATTCACTGACCTTTCAGAGGTAGGTTCATCGCTGATGAAGTTCAACTTCCTCACACTGTATTTTCCTGCTTGGTTTTTATGCAGAAATGTCACATGATTTCGCAGTTCTTCCTCTTTCGAAACTACGTAACAGCGATGGGTTTATGATTGGTAAATTAGGCAACAGTTTGCAGGTGTCAGTCAAATAACAGAACAGCAGAAACTTCTCTAAGATATCACACTATTGGACATGTATACACCAAGGCTACAAAACCTATAACCACATTTACTATCAATTACGCGTTCCATTATATGGAAAATATTTCGAAATAATCAAGAATATGTTTAACACAATTTGTATGAAAAATGTATCTCTTAAAATGTTTTCTTGTTGGTTTGATATAGTATCTTGAAATAATATGCGTTATTATAGCTTTAAGCGGAAAAACATGTCACGCAAATATAAAAACATGCACTACATGAGAATAAATAACTATATTAATGTATTTTTTTTTAAGTAGAAAGCCTAAAATTTTCCGTTTCGATTTTGTGTTTTCAAAATTTTAGAACAGAACAATCCACTGCAACAAGAAAAGGTCAGAAGGTCTGTAAAAATGTTCTGAAGAACAACACAAGCTCCTTTGAAATCCAGCCAACATTCAGCTCCAACTAGAAGAGTCCCTGGACCAAAGTGTGGAGGTCACGATGAAAAGCTGACCTCAAAGAGAAATGAATGAAAGGTTAGAAGTTAGCATCAGTTCCTGGAGGTCAGTGTCAGGATGAACTAGGCAGAGGTCTTAAACACAGTAGACATACAGAATAAATGGTTGACCCATAACTTCTACAAGTTTTCAATATACTTGAGTTAGATTTTATTCCGAAGGGGTTACTTTTTAAAACAATTTTACTTTATTTCCTTTATTGTAGAACATTTTTCAAGAGCAAGAGTTTCAAACAGTCCCACTTAATTCAGCTTCAATTGGATATTTAATCTTATCAGCAAAAAAAAAAAAATGTTTTAGTGACAAACAGTTAAATTACCTTAAACAAATACGCTAAAATGAGTTCTTACTTTATAATGGTGTCCTGTTGGAGTATTTTAAAAAGGACTATGGTAAGACTATTTTAAAATGTTGACAGTTATGTAAGCCCTTAGTTGTTTGTGTTTTTCAGTACTTTTACCTGGATAGGTGTGATACTATCCGATAAATGGTTTGATAATTCTGAGCTACTTAGCATTTCCGTCTGGCTGCTCGTTGTTAGGGTTTTATCTTCGTTTTGTTTTTACACTGTGTGCCCTGCCCTGCCTGATAGGTAACAATAAATGATGAAACACACTAAAGTTCATGAACTAGCACACCAGAGTACTAGTATTTCCAAGCAGATAACAGCTATAATGCATCAGTTTAAAGCCAGTGATACATGGAGTCTGCTTTAATAAATTTATTGCAATTTATTCCTTTATATAAATCAGAAATACTTATCAAGTTTAAACAAATAAATTAATCCTCACTCTTGTTTATTGACTTTGTTTTCATTACTTTTGTTGCATTTAGCAGTGGAATCTGTTTCAAACAACTGATTAATGCAATGAAAAAAAAAATTGAATATTCTTTAAACAATTCTTAATCGATGAGCATTTCATGCCTAAAATTGTTAATTTCTTAAAATTTTGATGCAAACTCTGGTCATGACCAACATATAACAGTATATATACAGGTATAAATTAATATGATGTATAGACCTGTATGTATAGATGTGCACATCCTCAGTGTGTTGAAAAAAAAGATAAACCATGTAGGAAAGCATGGTCACATGCAGAAAAACAACCATGTTTCAGTGAGCCAGACCAATAGCAGTTTTAATCCTATCCTCTTTTTTGTGAAGTCCAATTTCCATGAGAATTTATCTATACAACAGCTCTTGTCAAACAGCATTAAAGCTTTAAACTTCTCCCCTTAACACATTTGAATTATATATATTATTATATGTTTCTCTGACGAATCTGTTTAACAGAACAGAAAGGGTTTGTGGATCTTGATGAAAAAAAAAAAACTTGGTATGTCTGAGATCAACCAAAAAGGAAGATTCTTTTTTAAATTCAAACTTAACTCTTTATTCATTACAATAGAAAACAATAGTTTGCATTTAAATCATTAGAAAAGTGCTTGAACCAAAGATCAAAACACATGATCATAAGAAAAAACAAAACCAAAAAACAGAAGATGTATGGGAACTGAATCTCCAACCACAGGAAAGGAGGAACTTCCATTGCCCAGCAATGTTTTCTTCATTCTGACTGTTTTCACTCAATGTGACATAAAAGCTATGAGGTGCAAACAAGGTGTTACATTGTTGTAGTGGTATCTAAAAGTCCAAGTAAAGTCTCCTTGTCCTCCCTTCTTTTCAGCAGATTCCTTTACATGATGGGATAGCTGGCAAGGTTGGCGATGCCACACAGATTGCCACGGTTACGCGCCATCAGAACATACCCTTTGTTACCCCAGCTCTCTCCCCAGCTATTGGGACAAAACAAAGAACAGCACATGTTAAATGTCACCAGGTGTGAACCAACGTTTCAGTTTATCAGTTTGTCAGAACAGCACATTGACTGACAGACATTCAATCACCAACATAATGGGAAACTCTGCCTTCATTTAGCAGCGAGAGCCACCTGATGCCATGCTGAGGATCCTCACCTGTTCTTTACAATCCAGAATTTCTTTCCCCTGGTGTTTACACCGTAGCCAACTGCAAGCACGGCATGATTGATGTCATCTTTGTTGCAGTTGGGGTCATGGTAAATGCCTGTGAACATCACAGGTAAGAGATTAAACTTACTTGTAACAAAACTTACCTTATAAAAAAAACAAAATACCTTACCTTACCATATGAAAATATGTTTAATTCTTTTTTAGTGATATACTTAAGATGGAAAATATTCCTTTGGAGTCTAGTATTCACTCTCCCACAAATTAGTCATTTAAAAGCACTCTAGGTAAAGTATCATTTATCACATCTAATCTAAAAACACAACAATTTGCTTCATAATATATGAACAGATCGGGTAGTTTCGCATTACAAACTACCAGACTTCAAAAGTCTTTTTGGAGCATTGAAGATTTTTTATGTCTTCATACAAAATGTTCAACTTAAAAGGATTTCTTTCTATATAAAACAAACAGCAGCAAAATCTGTATTAAAGACTAATTATTGAAATGTGAATTTAAAATTATGTGTTAAAAGAAGTTTTACGAGGCGTCTTTCTGTTTCTATGTTTTAAAAACCTTTAACTTGTGTTGAAGTCATATATGTACAGATGTAATCTCAGCTGTAACTGACCTCGCTGGTAGAACTGGAAGGTGGGCTGGGTGGCGTCGATTCCCACAGACACTGGGCCCACTTTAAAGAGTGCTACTGCCAGCGCTCGCTCATCACCTTTTGGCACTTCCTTGTAGCCTTTGATCTGGGCGGCCATGCCAGATGAGTTGTAGCGGCAAGGCTGGTCCTACCGACGTAACAAAACATAAGAAACCCTCGAGTTATCTGCAGGAACTTCAAAGCTTAACAAAAGTTTATCAATAACTGCATGCAAATATGTGGGGGAGTTCCAAACAATTAAAGATGCAGGAAAAGATTTTTAATATGAAGTTTCAAAATAAAGTTTTGGTGTCACACCCACAAGACCTGACTGATCACATTCCCAACGCTTAAACCAATAACTTCCTTGGAAAAACAGAAGAGGGAAACTTTGTTCACTTGTAGGAAATTTCTACCTCATCATCAATGTCACATCTTTGTCATGTTTTAGCTCGTGTTTTACTGAAAAATAGCTTGTGTTGCTTGTGTAAGATTAGCATTTGTGAATCGGTCAGCATGTCAACCTGACAGACAAAAGGAAAAGTGTTGACCTTCACAGTTTCACTCTGAATATGAACCTTACAGCTGAAACATCTCATAACCCTGTCCCCATTCAGTGAGGACATTCAAAACCACAAAACTCACAAATTACCAAGTAAGCTTTAAACAATCAAAGCAAGGGTTGATCATATTTGAAAGATTTATGCTTCTAGGGCTTGATAAATTATACATATAGAAAGTATGAGGGGGTGAAAAATGCTCGTTGATGCTAAAATAGAAACATCTTGCTTCTTTTGTTTTCTTTTAGTGAAAGTGTTTGATTATTTACATAACCTTCTGCATTGCAGAGATGGACATTGTGTTGATCCTGTCCTGAATCTCAGAGTGATCATTCAGAAATGGTTATTGCATGTCACTTCTCACCTGTCCAACATATGGGTAGGTTTCCTCAGAGTCAATGCCTCCATTTTCCTCCACATAATTGAAGGCGTTGGTCATGTATCCTCCTCCACAGCCATCATTCTCCTTGACACAATCCACCAGGTTCTGAGGGCTGAGGTCAATGAGCTGACCTGTCTTCTTGGCCAGTTGGCCCTCAAGTGCCCCAACAGAACTGAAGGCCCAGCAGGAGCCGCAGGAGCCCTGTCAATAGGAATATGATAGAGATCACGTGTTTAATTAAATGACCCCATCAGATAGGTTGGTATTATTGTATCAGAATGATTGATGAGTAATTCTGCTGTTCAGAACTATGAATTTTAACCTGAGCTTCTGTAACAAAAAGAGCAAAGATAAAAGCTTTTAAGTCAACATGCAACTTTTTTATTGGCTTGAAAACAATCAGCAATCAGTAGTGGTGCTAATTTAAAGCATAACGAAATCATCTTTTTTTGTAAGCAAATATTTTTTTTAGAAAGCAGTGATTGCATTCTACTGCCTGAACGTTAGAGGGCAGAGTTTGATCATAAATTTTGCTTCAGATTAAAACTAGCCTCTACTATGAGAATTCAGATTGATTGTGTTTTATTTTTGTGCATACATCATTAAGTGGTATGTATCTATGGTATGTATCAAACAATTAAATAGGTTAAAGTCTATAACCACAGTGGTGCATACACAAATGCTCAACCCAGACAACAAAAAGCTTTAAAGGATAATGCAGTTTGCACTGACTCCTCCCTGAAATTGTAAATTTCCACAGATTATTTCACCACATTTTGTCTAAACAGCCCATTCTCTACATACAGATCCCTTTAATAAGCATAGCTGTATTAATTTGTTGCTCTGATCAGGCTTTTGGAAACTAACAACATTAAAATCAGTTAGAATCGAACAAAAAAATCAGGACATAATAACTGAGTAACATAGAAGCTGCTGAGGATGAAGGAGCAGAGCTCTTGAGATGCAGAGACTGTAGCCATAATGTTGAATAATTCATGAACAGGAAGAAAAGGAGACGCTTAGCACAACCTAGTTATACAGTATCTGCAGAGTGGAAACTCAACCACCAGGGGGCAGTGCACTGATGGGACCATCTTTATTTTAATGAGACCCCTGGTAGAGAAGCGTGATATTAGTTGAATTTCACATCTTAGAGTTCATTAATCTAAATCAAAACATTAGAATAATACAAAATAATACCAAAACTCCCCTTAAAGCAAAACATCCTTTGGAAATTACATAAATTTACACGCAACTTCTAGTTATTGACTTCACTTAAAAGTCAACGGGGGGATTTTTATAGAAAAGCGTTTTTCATTGGTGTATTTCATAACATCTGTATTTGTTAGCTATTCAAATTTGAAAAGATCTTGTTTAAATGCTTATCTGAAAGGTGTAGCACAACTTTACACAACCATTAAAATAAATGACCTACATATGAATAGATTCCTAGAAAATAAACTGTGTTACACAAATGCTGTGAAAATAGTTTGTTTTAAGGAAAACAAACAGTATTGTATGACAACGGAGTTATTTAAATTGAACATGATGGAGAAAATATTCGGCTAGCTGTTTGCTCTGTGTGTGACAACCAGCACTGATGTTTATTAGATAACATGGCATCATTCTGATGCTAATCTGACTGGTGGCAGGAACCACAGATGTGAGCCATATTTCCCTCTGTGTTTTCCACTTCCTTTTCTGCTGAACAATCATTTGCATAAATAACCACTGACTGTTCAGTCCTCTCATGATGACTAATTACATTTTATAATCACAGCCTGGTCTTTGTTTCTGAAATCCATTAGCGGTGAGCCCAGGCCTCCTCTGTTACGTAGCTGGCCTCGGACTGTGAAAACGGCTTCAAACAACATGTTTAGAGTAAATGGTGGTTACAGCTGGAAAAATGTATTTGCAGGTATTTGTGAGGGTAGCGAAGATACTATTCACTTCCACATCCCTTATAGTATTTGAAAGCTGAAAAGTTGCTGTTCTTCACAGGTCATTAAACCCTGCTGACCACTTTTTCAGAGAACATCCAGTTCCAACTGTAACACTGTTTAAGGTAATTTCAAATTAAGGTACAAGTATTTGCATTCTTTTTACTTTACATTAATTTTCTTTAAACGTTTTCTCCATCATATTTCCCATAAACCCAATCATCCACTTTGTTTCATTCCAATTTATATGTAGGCAGATTACATAAACATTCAAATCATAAACAGATTCTGTTCCAGGCACATCCCACTGGGATGTGGCCCTGAACGCCTCAGACTCCCCCCAGAGAAGCTGAAGGAGGTGTTTGTATGAAAGAGAAGTCTGGGCATCTCTGCTGAGACTTCTGTGGAAGTGGAAGACGACGAGTACAAATAAACAGATTCTCCACTTTATTTCATCTTAATCGTAATTAGATTGTTTATGCTGCCTTGATTAATGACAGAGATTATGATTCATTTCCTCATGATGTGGAGATGTAGCCCTAGTACTAACAACCTTGCAGTAAGTCTTTTTAGATAAACATCCTTTCACATTTAGAAGGGCTTACTGTCTTCTGTAGGTTCATAAAGGAAGACAAAATCAGTGTCCATCTGAATACAGTCAATAAATACGAACTCTAAGCCGAAACAGAAGTGTGTCAATGGTCAATGATAAGTGCTATATTGGTGGAATTAAGGAAGGAGGCAGGAAAAGGAAGCAGGATGCTTCCTATCTATACTTTATTTATCATAGGGTGCTCCTGGCATTTCTACCTGCTGCTTAAGAGCTATGCTGATTCCCATAATCCTTTGCTCAACACAATGTATAACAGCAACCCACCTCACATAACTGATCAAAAATACAATATTTTTTTCATTGTGTTCTGTGTGACTCATGCAAATGTATATCGCTTCATGTGTTTTAGGTTTCATAATGGACAGCTTCAGCCAGTCGCTGCTTGTCTTTTTTGTAGTCCTTTTTTTTCAGAAGGCTGTAGTCCTGTTTTGATTAGCAGCATCCATGTGTGTTCATGATGTGTGAAAGGAAAGAGGCTGTCTGACTTCAGCACAGATGTGTCCTTTCCTTCCTATGAAAATGTTACTGCTTTTATCCCACCAAAGGTGAAGGAAGATAAGCTAGAATTTGATGTATTCAGACTGAGGGCAACATTTTTGTGTTAAGACGTCGCTCTTTGTATCAACAGCTGACATCATTTTAAGGTGAAAGATGCTGGGAGCTTTACATCTAATATTTCCTGAAGATTTCACTTTTTTAGGTTTTTCTTTCTTCTGTTTGGGGTTAGGGATAAACAAGCCAAATGGAAATCCACTACATGCATCCAAGTAGACTTCTGGATACTTTTATAACAACAGAAATGTTCTTGAATTAAATCCTACCTGAGACCTTTCTGTGTTTGCTTTGTTATTATGAAAAGTCTTGATGCCATTTATTACATCAATGTTTTCTTTTCTGACCTGGCTTTTCACTGAGGTCACCATGCCCTTCTTGCGGTAGTCGACAGATTTAGGAAGCCTGGACACAGACTCATCAAATGCCATAGTGAAGCTCCGCTCATGATCCATTGGGACCAGTAGGCCAGTCATCTTCTCAGACACCTCCTCAGAAGTCTGCAGAAACAGAGATGTGATTAATAGTTTCCTTGCTCATATAGCCAACATTAAAGTTTTGCAGTTTATATAAAACACAGCTGGGCTGATGAGAAGCTATTTCTAGTTTCATATGTGACTGTGATATTGGCAGCTGGTTAGATGACATTCAGTGATTATTTCTTGCTTTAATCAGTTTCACGTCCAGTCCAGTCTAAAAACAAAGAGGAGTAGGGAACACAGCCCATCTGTTGATCTCCTTTATTTAATTTGATGTATTCCAGTCCAAATGAAAATAGGAAGACATTCATTTAACGCCACCTGTTCTGACACAAACATAAATTAGTCGTTATGCTAGAATTCACATGAGAACATGGTGTGCCTCCAGCAAATGCACCCAAAGCCTGGTGTGCTGCACTTGGTGAAGCCTCCCCTCCAATCAGTTTTGATAAACAGCATGTTTCAGCAAGAAGCCAGTTATCTACAGATATGCCACTGATTTTAGACAGCTTATGCATCTCATCTTGCTGTTACATGACCTATAGGCCACAAAAATGAAAAGAAATGACAGCTGATAAAAGATATGGTGAAACTAATTCTTGAATGACATAGGATACTATGCCTGCAGGATAGCCCTTATGCACTTATCAAGACTCCTGCCTTTTAATATGCTTTTATTCAAACCACTAACGTATTCATTTACAAAGCTGTTTAGAAACTAAAAGGCAAACAAAGTTATGTACAAATTGAAAATATGTACGATGAAATCATTAGTAACAGAAAATGATGAATCAAGGACTGGTCAAATTGTTTTGCTCTCTGGGGTCAGAAATAGATTTGAAAAGCTTTTTCTAAGAGATTTAAAATAATGTAAATTTCCAGGAGGCCTCACAGAAAAAGGCGACCGCTATGCAGACATACTGATTTTTATATGGGATCATAAAGGACATGTGAACGCCTGAGAGGAATCTAAAAATATAATAAAGATTGCTTGTTAAAGGAAATATTTATTTTGATTTATTTGTTAATTATAGATCAGAGTCAGTATGTTGCAATAAATATGCAAGCAATGTTCTGCTGGGCTGAGTCTGAAATAGTAATCAGCAAAAGTCACTGATGTGTTTGAAGCAGAGTTCTGGCTATAGAAATGCAGACAATGGTGAACAAACGAGGAACCTGCTGGGTAGGTAGGAAGCAGATAGATTGTTTTTTTTTTTGTTTGTTTGTGTTTTTGTTCTCTGTCTCTGGGTAAAAAAACAAAGCAAATAAAAAACAAAGATTACTTTATTGACATAATTATGTGTTAAAAGTGTTTTAGTTAGATAGAAATATAACAATAACATAGCCTTTACATACCATGTCTCCCAGGTGGTTCATCCCCAGCTCATAGGAGTGCATGCCCAGTCCTGCCTCCTGGTTGTGAGCTTCAATCATTCGCATATTCTTCTCCCAGATGGCTCTGCGGATCCCTTCTTCATCCTGAGGCAAACAACGAGAGCTTTCAGGACCATGTGTCAGTTCTAAAGTAAAAACAAAAAGGTTTCCATCCTCTGCAGCCACCTAGAGAATTCACAGTTTTTGAAATTTCTGTATAAGCATCAAGTTTTTACTTATAATTTCTGATCCTCTGTCACAAAATTGTTAAACAGTCATTGGCATAAAAAATAGCTTCATTTAAGCTGTTGCTCTGATTAAATCACAAGAATATCAAGAAAAAAATGTATTGGGAACAAAACAAAATGTAGGAAAGCAAACATAATTATCAGGTGCTAAATAACAATGGATGTCGGATACACCTTCCCATTTTACAGCTTAAATAGCAGCTAACTTATTATACCTGCAGGCTGCAAATCCATTACTTGATGACTATATTAAACTCGCAAACCAGGTTGTGTAGGAGAGAGAGATGCCTATAGAATTACTGACCTACATACAGTGAGTGCTCTGTCATTATTTTGTTTGAAAATAGAAGTAAAATAAGAATGCATTTAAAAAATGTACAAGACAAAAAGATGAAATTTGCCATTTCCAATCTGTATAAAGACCTGACAGCAGATGCAACCCAAACTGGGCAAACAGGGCAAATTTAATTATAATTAGCATGCTGTGAAAAGAAAAAAGCTTGCTTGTGTTGTAGCCTAATTCGATTAATTAGGCCAATTTAACTGGTGATTCACACAGCAGTTTTCTGTTAAACAATTGTTATAAATCAATTATTTGCTTTTTATCCACCATCAATGAAGCTACTTAATGTGACACGTCCATATTTCCTTTTATCCATACTATGGAGAGAAAATGTAGTCGACGGGATGTGGTGAAGATGGTAAAAATCATCCTCTCTCTGGATAGGCTGTTATGAACTATTAAAGCCCTGAATCCACTGCTATGCATCTCTGCATAACAGTAGGTGTAGTTTTAGAAAACGAATGTGGTGCTTGTCGAACAGTCATTGGACTGATTTTAATACCTCTGGCTCCCAACATGCATAGAAAGGGGTACACTTTAAAGTGATTCTTTATGGAACTACTGTTGTTTAAGGAATGCTGAATAAAATCTGCATTATGACACAATCTAGATACTCTGTCGACCAAATTAGAACACAACTGGGTTTTGGACAACATTAAACCTTTACAGTTAAAGCAACATAATGCACTTGCCAACATTCTCAAGATGAAAAGAGGACTGCATGGTGCAGCAAACATGCGTCTTCACATACTGACACAGTGCAGACGCAGACACACTCACAGCTGTGGAGAGATGACCTCTAGCTGGAGGTGATGCACAAAGAGGGATGGCAACTGCTCAGCAAGCACTGATAAAACGAATTCACAGTCAGCTCTGCTTCAAAACAAGCCAAACCACATTCCCTTCCATCTTCACACCCAATTACTTCAAAAACAAAAGTCATATGACAAAGGATTCAAACTTTAGATTGTGAAACCGAGAAGGAGATATAAAAGGGGGCAGAAAATAATAACCAGAGTTTTTCTCTACTGGGAATTTTCTGACACCTGCTCTGATGTTTCCACTATCAGAGTAAAAATGACCCAAATTAAAAAAAAAAAAAAAAAATTATCCAAATCATCCAAAAAATGGGCTAATTGGATTTTCCCTCATGATTTTAGATGATGGGAGAATAGTTACAGAATTATAACTTTAACAATAATCGTGACTTTTAACTGACAAAGATTATCCTTTTTACTCACTTGCTACTTGTCTATTGTCATTATCTATAATCATTTCTAAATTACTGTTGAGAATAAAAGAAAAAGAGAAAATATCAGAACAGTAACATCTCATCCGGTCCTACTTCTGTTTGTTTGGGTCTGAAACAAACTGCGCAGTTTTTTATTCCTCATTTCCCCTGTTGAAATTGTTTCCTTTAGCACTTACAGCCCAGAGCTATTATGCATCTTATTAAACCCACACACAAGACATTACTGTTAATGAACAAAGACACCCTGTGGTGAACATGCAGTTTTTATTAGAATTGCATTGTGAATATGGCAGTCCACTGGACTGGCCTGAGACAGACTCAAATGTATTGTCATCCCATAAAGATTAATATTCATATATTCTATTATCCTGTGTTTAACTGCAACGAAACTTTGTGTTTTAGGTTGTTGCATAAGAAAAAATCCACTTAGTGTTCATTTTTAAAATCTAGAACATCTAAAGCTGCTTTTATATATATATAAATATATATATTTATATATTTTTTTTATATGCTTTTTTGGTGTGTTTTCTGAGAGGCGAAAGTCTAGAACTAAAGGAAAGGAAATCACATGCAACAACAGGGTCCATCAATTCTAAATGGGCCAAACGTATAGCAACTAAAGTAACTAAAGTTATTTCTTGAAAGTTGAATTATATTATAGATGATAATTTATAGCAAAGAAGAAAGTTTCCAGATTGAGAAGAGATAAAAGCATGACAATTTCTTCCTAAATATAAGGAGTTCACATACAATTAGACTGTAAGAGTTGGCTTTAGGTTAATGAACTCAGAGAATTTACATAAAATTTGAAAAGCTCTCACAATGATGTCGTCTTAATAATTTTTCTTTACACTTTGTGAAAAACTTTCTGAAATACTGCCTCACAAAAACCTTCAAACCTAAATTTTTTGCCACAAACCAGGAACCACAAACAGAAATCTGAAGAGAAAGTATAAAAATATTATATAATCCCTGCTAAAAAAAAAGCCATACTAAACCAAAAAATAAAAAAACAAACAGATATAATTTTGCATGTTACAAAGGAGATTTTTTAAATGAATTCCAAGCTTGTAGTTGTATATGATCCTGGTGTCCTTTAAAATTTGTTGCTTTTTTTTCAGTGTCAGACAAGAGCTGGGAGACAGAGCTTGTTTTAACAGGCACTCACCAAACCGTTGTATTCTCTACGATGTGTAATCTTCCATTGCTCCCACTGGGCTTCCAGAGAGGTTTCATCAATGTGGCCCAACGCTGAGACAGCCAGCAGCAACACACACAGAAGCCAAAACATCCTGAAACTATAAGATCACACCCAGAATTCATAACTCAATATTGTTCTGTCCATTTCTATCAAACTATTTGGTACGGTAATAATTTACAGTAATGAATGTTTTCAAACTAATGCAACAGTAACAATAAATCCTCCTCATCTGTTTTCCCCTACGTTTTGTTGTCATGTGATACGTTTAGGTCATGTGCTGCTGACTAATGAGCGAACACCATGCTTTTATACATTAGTTTCTTTTAGAAAAACACACTAATAAATGGCTTTCAAGCAAAAACCTTATATATTTTGCAATATGCAATATACTTTATATATAATCTGTCATATATTTCAAGTTAGCAAGAGAATAAAAGTGAGAAGAAGATATGGAACGTGTAAACGGGATGAACGTTTAAGATTCTCTCTCAGACTCTACATAATATGTACAAGATGATTGAAAATCCAACTCATAGTGTTAAAAGTTTGGTTTCTCTCTTAGATTTGTTTGCCTGGAAGGCTTTTCAGCTCTCTGCTTTCCTACCATCTGCCTTTCAGCAGGTCTTTTTATGACGCTCTGCATCTAACCTGCATCTGTTCATGATTTCCGGTAGAAGACTGGGGTTATTTCAACCGAAAGCAGGAATCAGGCAGTTTTTTTTAGTTTTGAAGAAATGCACACTTTTACATTGTCTGCTTCCTACACTTATTGGTTATACAGTATAAGCAGTGCTTTAGCTTCACCTTTGTGCTGACCTGAGAGAGAGCTTTGCCTAAAAAGAAAATGTGCATTTAATTAGCCATGTGAGCGCTGTGCCTCTGCGTGAGTCACAAGAATTCTCCCCCTGAGGGTTTGTGTATGTTGTAGAAATTAATTCATATTTTAAATGGGTCATTTATCTTTTTGTATTTTTTCATCCGTGTCGATTTTATAGGCAAAAGTCGAAAAGTTGCACTGCTAAGACTGCTGTTCTTACTTTTCAAAATCTCCCTACTGTGCAGCCGTGTGAAAGTCATTCTCCACTTTCAATCCTTCTTAGTGTTCTAATCTGCAAAATACACTTATTAAAGAATGGGTGCTTAAATTCAAGCATAGAAAACTTTAAAGTCAAATTTCCAGCCTCAGTCTTACAGTCTTTAGTTGAAAATCTTTTGCCTGCAATGAATCAAGTTTGACTTCAGAGACTGGTTTATAACAGTCAATCAGCTCTTATGATCTATAACACAGTGTTGTTTGAAACTGATTCCAAATTACTCTGATCTAAGTCCCTTTCGACACAAAGGCTTGACCAAACTAATGTGAGAAACCTGCGATAATCACACTTACCTTGGGTCCATAAGTTTGAAAAGTCTTCTGAATCTGAAGCGCTGTGCCTTTGTTGCTAAAGTAGGTCAGTGTGCACGTTTATATTGGCAGGATTTTAAGGAAGTATAATGGGAACTCCTTTTCTGGGGAGGAGTTTTTTTCCATACAGGGAAGTTACATTTGGTGTAGCTAAAACAGCAGGATGATGTCAGGTGTCAAATTACACAGGAATGTCTGAACATTTACAGACATGACTGAGGGGCTGCAAATCTGTGCTTCTGCATGAAAACAATGAATTCTCTTTGATTTGTTGAATAAAACCTTTTTAATCCTTTACAATAAATACTGTCTTCCTCATTCTTTAATTCCATTGTAATTTTTCTAGCAGATCAGAATCAGAAGATTTCAGAAAAAGTATTATTGCCAAATATTCAATAATGGTTGGACACAAACCCTTTTCTATTAGCAGCAATCTACAGTGTGATAGTAATTCAAGACTGATGTTCACTTTACTTTAACTCATCTCAGTCATTTCTCCCTCAAACCTGTTTGATCAATTAAACCTGAAAGGTGAGGTTTTAGCTGGTAGGTAACTTCCCATGATTTAAAACTTCCAAAATGATCTGTTACTCTGACTAGAAGAGAGCACTCTAGTGAGGAGAACAAACATGTGACCATCAGCACCTGATATAAGATTAGGGAAAGATATTATTTCAGGAAACTGAATTCCTTAAATCCCTTTAATTTTAGTTAGTCAATCAGCATCTTGAACACGAAGTTCTATTTTTCTGTCAATACCAGATATTCAGCTCTGTGACCTCATGAGTAATTCTTGATTTTGGGAGACTATCTATTGCAAGTAAACCTAAATTGATTCATTCAGTTTCCATCAACTAAGAGGAGCTGAGCATGCTAATATGCAAACTCTAAATGTAGCGCCTACAAAATATTATCACATACCCTATACATGCAGTAATGGTTCGGAATGAACAAAATATGCTGGGAAACATCCAGCCGATGTTTTTCTTGAGTTCTCACAATATCTACATTATATTATGCTGTCTTTAGAACATGAAACAATTGTGTTACATTTGAATCGATGCAACAGATTCAGATGAGAAGATGCTGTTTCCATTTGCTGTTTTTGAAACAGTTCGGGAGTTCGGGAAGTAAAATAAAGATCTAGATTACTTTGAATTTTCTGCGAACATTTTTGTTAATTTCATTTTCTTACTGTAAATAAGCAAACTTTAATGTTTTACAGTGTGAAGTTCAAAAGAGAAAAATAAAAATACTAGATCCCTCATTTCAGACCAAAGCTCTTGAGTTTGAGCCTTGTACTGTAGTAGTATTTTTTAAAATAAAATCTGATTACCAGAATCATCATTTATGCTGTCCTCAAAAACAAAAGTTTGCATTTTATATGTTTATAGGATATAATGATTTGCAAACTATATATGCAGATAAATGCTTCCAAACAAATAAGCAAATAGATAAATAAACCCTGAAAGTGGAAAATAAAACATTTGTGGGTTTTTATATCGATAGAAAGGGCTAAGAAAATTCCATCTTATTCCAGTGAACTTAAATGCTGCTTTTCTACAGAACAGTTTTAATTTCTTACCAACATGCGTTAGTGGTCAAAGTTTGACCTTATTTGGGACAAATCAAAATGATCAGTGCCCCATAGTAAAGGCATATAAGGATTACTCACAACATCTGGTGGAAATAAATTCCCACAGCAGGATTCAAAATTAACCTGTTCCATATGCACATTGCATGTCTTTCTGCTATCCTGTGGCTAAGCACTTCCTTGTCCTAGAAGTCATGTGTGTATATATGAACATGTCGTGTGACTTCCATTGTCATACAGCAGACTAGGTCATGTAGTCACTGGTCTAAATATAAGAGCATCCGCTATGCCTCATATGTCCAGTGATAAATGACTGTATTGCAGCAGTCTACCTCTATCAGAAGATACAGATGGAGCAGCTTTAGTAAGCAATCACCATCAGACTACCATTACACCTGCCTTCACTTTGAGAACGTTTCATTCATTCATTATTCATGCTCATTTTCTTCTTGGATTCATATTGTATATCATTACATCTCATTAATGCTTGAATTGATCACAGGTGTTTTAGTTTTTTGTAATTTTTTAGCAGACATTTATTCGTTTCGAATTACTGATGCATTTTTAATAAAGCGCATGGATTAATTTCACCAGCAGTGTAAAAATATGTTTTGCTGAATTGAACTTTGATACATGTGGTAAATAGCATGAAGGATGTGACAGTACAACCACCACAAAGGGATATTTTGCCCAGGTCTGTTTCTGTGCCGTAATAGGATGCCTGAATTAGTTAGTTTTAGACTTACTTTTTTATCTGTATTATTAAGTCAAAACAGATGATAATCTTTCGAAACATAATGTTTAAATGTAACCAATACTAAAAAATAAGGTTTTTTATAGGTTCATCTGAATCATTGAGGTTTTATTTTTAAAAGCTAGGTTGCTTAAAACATGTTTGTTTTAAAGTGCTTGAATTATTTTACCACCCTTTTCTCTAATTTTCTCAGCAGCAGAATAGCTTCTTCTTTTGTCTTTTACCTCGTTATTCACATTTAAACATTACTAATGACAAGGTAGTCGTTTAGCATTAGGTAGTTCTCTGACTTTCTCCTCACCTACTGAAATGTGCTTGACCTGATTCATGACCCCTTGAAGTTAATAAAAAAAATCTGCTTTGACCATTGATTTTTGGATTGGAAACAAATATTAAATATTCTTACATGGTTCATGCAGAGTTAAGCTTATAGTGTCTTTCACCCAAAATAAATCAACAGCAGGTTCTGTAAATATATCAGGTTATTTTCAGTCTTCATCAACCCCTCAGTACAACTGATGGATCAGAGGATGAGGTCACTAATAAAGGCCCCCTTAATCCTGCTCACTGAGTTTGATGGGTAAAGTGGACAGTTTAAATAATGTCACTATGACACTGCTGTACCAAAGGCATGGGATAATTTAATGGAAAGTAAAATTATATTTTTCATTTGAATTTTTAATAAGAATAAAATGTAAAACTTTCATTTTATAATTCAAATGTATTTTGAAATATTTCTTATAACATTTGATCACCTAATGATAAAAAAAACGATTACATTTATTTATTTCTTGATATATTCCTTTATTTGAAATTGTCCCTTTTAACCCTCTGAAAGGCAGATGTTTAACAGTGCTAACATCTGACCAAGGCAACCCAGAGAGGTATAACTAGAGGACTGAAGCTAGAGAATAGAAAAATGTTTCACAATGAAATGATAATGATAAAAAGGTGCAGAAACTTCAAAGTTAGTCAATCATACCCAATAATGACAATTTATTATTGGGTACGATTACTGTAAGCATAGCAAATATAAATCTAAATAAAAGTCCAAGGTATGGCTGTATACTGTGTTGTAATGTTTTCCAAGGTTATAGCAAAAAAATATAAAATATATTTGGATATCAGGACAGAAAAAGTTTACATAAATAAGTGAATAAAAGAAGTGGTGAGGCACTTGCGGCATTTTATATTCAATTGACACCAAGAGTCAGTTTGTTGAATACATGGTGTTCCTGCTTCTGTTCCCTTTTCCCTCTTTGCTATTTGCTGCCAACACGGAAAATGAAAGGAAATGAAAAATAATGAAAAGAAACAATGATGTTTGATTTGGGGATTAAGATAAAAAAAGGCCGGTAATAATGTGGGGGAGAGAGTGTGCAGTCACTCATAAATTCTGCAATAACCCACTTTTCCCAAAAGTCGGTCTTACAATGTAACAAAGATGTACTATACAGGAGTACATTTCAGTCTGAGTCCCAAACCATGTTCAGAAAATATTATTCAAATTCCTCTCTGTTTCCTGTTCTTTGCTGCTTTGGGTCAACATAGACCTTGGGTGCTGTGCAGGGATCTCTGTTGTGCTAAGATCTTTGTTGTGTTAAGTGCAGAGCAGGCGAGCAGCTTCAGGCACTTGCTTTCATCGCTGACAGCTTTCTATCTATTCGAGCGCCTTTTTTTCCTTTTCTGTAGAGCCCCGCTGGCTTTCTCTTGGATGGAGAGTGCATCTTAAGCTTCTGTAAGACTCTTCCCTCCGATTCCTTGCTGGCCACTTTAGATAATGAAACTTATTCTGCCTGAAATGATGTATCGTCTGGCCACCCCCATCTCAGCTCCAGCCGATGTCACGCAGATGGTCATGACCCGAGTGTTAAATTATGTATGAGTAGATAGATTTATTTTCCAATAATCCTCAGTGCTTAGGTTGTAGAATATATTTACAGTTACAGTGTCATTTTTTTTTCTTTTTACTCTAATGCAATCTCTGGCAGCCTGTGCCTCAGTGTTGTTGTACACAACAGGAAGTTAAACCCCTTACTCAACAACAATTTCTTTGTGGTGTCTTTCTTGCCCTAATAGGCAAACCCCACCACAAATAAGGAAGTAGATCAAGTCCCGCAGTTCTTTGCTGTAAAAACATATGATAAACTGCTGAGTCAGATGTCATGGGGTATCAGCTTCCTGCTACTTCAACACCATTTTGGAACGGTGAGAATAGGCAGGAATTCTTACATCACTGCCATTCGAAGTTACAGAGGAAACCAGACGACATCCCATCTTTATATTTAAATCTATACCACAGATTCCCTATTGGGACACGTTTTGCAACTCTGATTTTGTTCCAGGTTTAGCGTAAATGAGCATCGCCTAAAAAAAAAAAAAAATCAAGCCCTTAAGCCCATTGAGGGAAAGAAGTCCCAATGGGTTTTAAATTCTTATTCGAACTGCGTACACAGACTAGTTCAGAGATTAGGCCAGCAGACACCAACAAGGTTTTAAAGGCTTGATTTGATTCCAGATGATTAAACTATGTTGCCTTTTTTTCCATCTAAAGTTTATGATTGTTTGCGAGAGCAGACATTCTGTATGTTTACAGCATTCAAATGGCTCTCACTGTCTGAGCCACATTTGACCTGTTTTCTTTCTCTTTGATTTTAATATAAACTGCAAGACCCAAGGAAGAGAGGGGAAAGTGACTGAACTATGGAAAACAAAATACTGGCAGAAACTCTGAATCCCAGAACCAACAGTCTTTACCCATTTTCAGGCCAGCTCGAAGGAAGGAGAAGTAAAGGCTGCAATCTCTGATGTCATATAACTAAAACTCCAGTCCCAATAGCAGCCATTTCTCTTTGACATAATCTCTCGAAAAGATACAATGGCAAAAAATGAGAGTGAAGATAGTTATCTCCCTAGCTTAGCAAAAGAACTCATCCTTGAAGAAAAATGGAATTTGAAATGAAGTAAGTCTGGTTTTTGTGTATTCAGCAAATCTAAAATCTAGGTAACTAGTAATTTTAGGGTTCTTTACATATGTAATAAGGGCAGGAACACGTTTCAGCCTCACAATGTTGTCAGCTCATCCAATGAATGCACCCTAGCCAAAAACAAGACTGGGCGTCTGAGCTTCTGCAGACAGAATTTGAACCAAAGATTATACAGATAGATTGTCCCTGATTATTAAGTGATTTTGCTTCCGCCGCCATGAATAAAGAGGCAATTGAAAATGCAGCTAGCCGAGTCATTAGACAGAGACTTAGAGCAAACTGCTTCTCTGTTCGTCAGATCTCCTAAAACCAACCAATTTTCTCCCATTGAAGTGAATGCTCCACCATGAGTTTTTCCCCTGCTCTCTAAGCAGAGACAATTAGGATAAACCAAATCTAATGTTTATTTCTTTGCGTTGTTTGCTTTGCTGCGATTGGCCATAGCACTCATGCATGGACATATTTATATTATAAATGGTACTTATATCATCACACCTATTTGGTGATACATAGTCAATCAATTACTGTGACGGAAAAGGAAAACAAAATTAAGATTTTAAATTGAGCAAATCATGATTTGGAAAGTCATTTTTTAAAATAGATTTTGTTTTTTTTTCTGCTTTGCATTGTGGACCTTTTTTTGGACACATACCAGTTGTTTTTTATAGCTTTTAAAGCCAATTTGACCTTATTCTCATAAACTCACTGGCCTTAAAGGGAGCGTTGATCAGGCGGCTCTCGGTTTCTGGCGGTTAGCCTTTAGCAGGCTTAGTCCGTTCAGCGGCTCCGGCTAGAACTGGATCTCATCTGCAAAGCAGGTTCCAGAAACACTGTGTCCAACTCGGCTTGGATCGCAGGAAAACACTGCGGAGCCATATGGTTGCTAACTGAGTTAGCTTCAGCTGAATTGATCGGCTTTCCTTACCTGGCTGACGCTAGCGGCTAAAAGGAGGAAGTTGAGTACACGGACACAGGCTTTTATGACCTAGGTTGCAGGATGTGATGTCAGAAGAGTGGCTTTTATTTACTTCCTTGGCATTTGATCTCAACAACTGTATGTTAGGATTTCCGTCCGTGTGAGAACTCCTGCCACAGATGATCTTCGTGGAAGGTTTCTGACAGGCTGGCGCACCTGCAGCGGATTCCAGCAATCAGCGGCTGGCCTCTTAAGAAGCAGCTGACTCATCAGTCATCGCTCGATGGTCCCCAACTGTTGGTCAGAGTAAAACTTGAAGTTCTGGTCTTCAGCACTCACGACTAGCGAGGAATTGTTTCTTGTTTTCTGCCTCCTCATAGACCCCGATTGAAGTTTTGGAACCAGCCAAGAACCGCGTCAAGCCAGGACAAGCCTCTCGGAAGAAGCCTCCACCAACCTCGCCCTCCAGAATCCTATTCACTCTCTGCGCCTCTCTCTAATCCATCAAGCCAGCAAGCCACGCTCGGTGCCAGAGGACATCAGGAGCAAACCCGCCAACTACTATCTTAAATAAACACTAAGATCACGAACGCTGCGTTGTTTGAAGTGTTAACCTGCATGTGGGTCAAGAAATTTAAATCCAACATGACACTGTATAGTCTACTTTTTGTAATGTTAAATGAATGAAAAAAATCCCTTTATTTTAATTTCTATTTATATTAATACACAAGAAAAACAATTATGCAAAGAGAGACAAACACTTAGACAGTTAAACAAAAAAATGTCCAGATATTAAGAGAATCAGACAAACTACACTGTTGGTCTCATGGTGGGAATAATGGTGTTGTCAACAATGTAATTTCTTTCATTTTTAAAAGATTGAAAAAGATCAAATATCCAAGGTGAAGCTTATTTATGTTTTTTATCTTTATATTCTCCAAAATTAATCAAATGTATCAATCATTTTATAGTTTAAACAGAATAGAGCATTGTCTGCTCTCGTTTTTATTCATGGTCTGGATCTCTCAGAACAGCAAAGTTGCTTGATAATGATGCAGTTGATAACTCTCCAAGTATGGTTCAAGCCAGGGGCGGATCTAGAATTCTAGCATATCAGGGGCTTAGCCCTGAGGGTTCAGATGCTGATTTCTGCTTTCCGTCTTTTTTTTTTTTTTTTGCTGCCTCGCACACAAAACTACAATTTGTTTGTACTTCAACTTACCACAGCAGAGAGGCACGGAGACACATCTTATTCAATCCAATCTACTTTATTTATATAGCACATTTAAAACGTAAACATGTCATAAAATAGACTAAAATTATACAAGAGAACAATAAAATAATACAATAAATTCAATAAAATAAAATGTGACAGTTCTTGGTGATAGAGTACTCTAGCCATTTAAATTGTTCAAACCAGCTTTTGTTAAAGGCTCTCTGCTGGGTACC